>JAVQJS010130593.1:0-16264 GCA_036024795.1 Galaxias rostratus | reverse complement strand
AGTCACAGCCCTGTTGAAGTTAAGCCTGTTGTTGGCTAGGTCTAATTTATACACCATTTGCATTTCATAGTTCATTGATGCTACATACCAAGTTTGGTGAAGATTGGACAGGCAAGTCAAAAGTTCTATTCAATTAAATGTTTTTCACAAAATTCTCAATGGCAAAAAATCTATCCGGACTGACTAAGGGTGCGGAGGCTTTTTTGTTCCCCGTGTGGGGATGGGCCTATGACCAACATTTGGTGAGTCTAAGTCATATGGTGCATGAGATATTGCTGGACAAAGTGTGAAATTTTGTGTAACTTATTTTGGGGCCATCATCAGCCCAATGTGCTCTTTCTGGTTTGGGAGTAGCGGTTACCGGTTCTGACCCGTGTGAAATTTTACGTTAATAATCCATATTTACGAGTTAGCGTATAGCATCTTACTAGAATTTGCGCAAACAGCGGAAAACAATAATAGAAGGGAAGAATGAACTTGTGAATCACTATAAGGGTGTATGTTCTTCGGGTTAGGACCCTTGATAATATACAAAAATATCACAAGTACATAAGTATTCACACCATTTGCTGTGACATTAAAAAATTTAGTTCAGGTGCATCCCGTCTCCACTCATCCTTGAAATGTTTCTACAAAATGTTACAAAAAATTCTGCAGCCTTGAAGGTCCAAACAACAGTGGTCTTCTTCATTTTTAAATGGAATACATCTGGAACCATCAGAAGTCTTCAAACAGCTGGCCCCCGGCCAAACTTTGCAATTGGGGAAGAAGGGCCTTGGTCAGGGAGGTAACCAAGAACTCGATTGACAGTTCTCCAGAATTCCTCAGTGGAGATGGGAGAACCTCCTAGAAGGACATTAATCTCTAAAGCACTCCGTCAATCAGGCCTGTGTGGTAGAGTTGCCGGACGGAAGCCACACCTTGGAAAAATGCACATGACAGCCCACATGGAGTTTGCCAAAAGGTACCTAAAGGACTTAATCCCAATTGTACACCTTTGGAGAGAACAGAAAATGGCTGTGCACCGACGCTCCCCATCCAACCTGACGGAGCTCGAGACGATCTGCAAAGAAGAAAGGAGAAACTTCCCCAAAATAGGCGTGCCAAGCGTCTAGCATCATTCTCAATAGGACCTGCTTAATGGCAGCAAAAATTGCTTCTACAGAGTAAAGGGTGTAAATACTTTTTTCATACAAATGCCAAGAAAGTGACATTTGTAAAAAACCACTGTCATAGACTTTTTTTTATTTAATCAACTTTAAAATTAGGGTGTAACATAAGAAAATGTGAAAAAAGTGAAGTGGTATGAATACTTTGCGGATGCATTGCATATATATATATATATATATATATATATATATATATAAATATATTTATATATATACAGACACACAATACACAAACATAATATTTTACATGCATGTATTCACATATACATTATACATATTTTCTATGCATGTATTCACATATACATATATATACTAATACTACTATTCACACACACACACACACACACACACATACACATATATATATATATATACATTCACTGAACTGAAATGTGTTGATAATCTGCAACTTTAGCTCAACGCAAGAGTACAACAGCCTAGCAAGTCTGTTATACCATGTAAGTTCCTTGCATTTGATGTTAGAAGTTTAATTAAAATTAGCAAACATCAGCAAACTTAAACGCATATTTAAAGTATACCTATTGAATATGATTGGAAACACTCATATCAGTTTCAAATTAGGTAAAAAAAATCCTAAAATGTAAAGCCAATGTAACATGTTGATGATAAAAAAAACCTTTGTAAAAACATTGAGAAATATAGAAATCTTACTTTTTAACAGGGTCGCTGCCATATTTCATAAGCATTCTAATGGCTGTAGGAGCAGTGTAGAACTTGGTCACTTGGTACTTGTCAACTATCTCCCACATGCGGCTTACATCAGGGTATGTCGGCAAGCCCTCAAACTGAAAACAAAGACTTGCATGAGTTATTAAACAGATAGATCGAGATGACAATTGTGTTGCAGTAGATCTGTTTGGATAGGAGAGAAAATCAAAACCTAGCAACAGAACAACAGAAAATACAGGAAACTGAAATGTGATTTGATAATGCATTATGAGTCTGTGTGGATTTTGCTAATCACGAGGGCAATTTATTCACATTTTACATATTTCCCCGAATTAGCGTTTTCAATCTGTTTAAATCTACAAAAATTGAATATATATAGTCTATGAATTAATTAATTGAAACATAAAACCTAGTTTCACAATATGCACTGCCCCCCAAAAATAGATGAAAACTTATGAAATAGAGCACAGCATCAAGTCAGTTAAACCTCTGGGATATTGACCTGATCAGTCAAGTAGCGAAGGGGGTCGTTAATTAGTTTCAGCTGATTTGCTGTTAATGAAATTAACAACAGGTGCACTAAAGGGGCAACAATTAGATGTCCCAATAACAGGAATGGTTTCCAGGTTGAGGCCACAGACATTTTTTTCCTGATCTCTTCTAACAGTTTTTCACTCATTTTTTATTTAGCTAGGTTCAGTGTCACTACTGGTGGCATGATGCAATACCTGGACCCTACAAAAGTTGCACAGGCAGTCCAACTCCTTCATGATGGCCCATCAACACATCCCATTGCCAGAAGGTATGCTGTGTCCAGCCCATTCTCGATAGCATGGAGGAGACTCAAGGAGACCAGTAGTTTACACTATGAGAGCTGGACAGGGACATAGAAGGTCCTTAACCCCTCCAGCAGGACCAGAATCCGCTCCTTTGTGCAAGGAGCAACAGGATGAGCACTGCCAAAGCCCTACAAAATGACCCCAACCAGGCCACTGGCATGAATATCTCTGACTAAACAATCAGAAACAGACGAGTAGTGGGCCCTGTTTCTCACTGCCCGGCACTGTGGAGCAAGATAGGCATTCATCATAGAACACCATAATTGGCATCCTGTGCTTTTCACAGATGGGAGCAGACTCACCCTAAGCACACGAGACAGATGTGCAAGGGTCTGGTAAAGCCGTGGAGAAGGTTTTGCTGCCTGTAACATTGTTTAGCATGACCGGTTTGGTGGTGGGACAGTGATGGTCAGGGGAGGCATATCAATGAAGGGACGCGCAGACCTCTACAGGCTAGATAACGGCACACTGACTGCAATCAGGTATTGGTATGAAATCCTTGGACCCATCGTCGGACTCTACACTGGTGAAATGGGTCCTGGGTTCCTCCTGAAGCACGACAGTGCCTGACCTCATGTAGCACAAGTATGCAGGCAGGATAAGGGAATTGATACCCTCCTTCCTTCCTGTTTGGTCTTGCCTTGGTGAGAGCACGCTGGCGTCATACTTCCCTGACGCTTCTCCCTCCCTCGTGTTTGCTCGTGTTTTTGTCAGTTTCCGTGCTTTTGTTTTGTTTATTTTTTTTGTAAGTTCGCTAATTTCTCCCTGACCTGTTGGCAGTTCTCCCGTCTTGATTATTACAATTCACTTCTTTTTGGCATCAGCATCTTCCCTCCATAAACTCCAACTAGTTCAAAACTCTGCCGCTTCTCACGTCTACAAAATCTTCTGAGCACATATCCCCGTACTCTTTAACCTTCAATGGTCAGCCAGCGCATCACCTACAAAATCCTTCTCCTAACCTACAAAGCTTTGCACAATTTGGTGCTTCCCTACCTCACTGAACTACTCCAACCTTACCACCCTCCCCGGACACTACGTTCCTCTGCAGATAGGCAACTGATCATTCCAAAAGTAAAACTGAAACATTTCGGGAGCGTACATTTTCTTGGGCAGCACCTTAACTATGGAACTCTCTCCCTCCGTCAATTCATAATTCCAACTCGTTATTAATATTTCAAACCAACCTTAAAACCTATCTTTTCACCCGAGCATACCCTAGTAAACTCTGTTTAGAATCCAGTCCAGTGATCTTCTAATTTGTCATACTTCTAGTTAGAACTGTTGTTGCTGTCTCTGTTATTCTGTTTCTGTCTAATTGTTTCTCTATCTTTATTATTATTTTTGTCCTGTCATCCAATGTTTATATTGAGAAGCAACTTTGGGAGTTAGAAAAGCGCTATATAAATAAAATGAATTATTATTATTATACCATTGACTGGCCCCCACAGTAGCCTGACCTAAATCCAATAGAACCCTTATTTATAGTTCATTTCAAATGACGCGTTCATGACCGGAGAAAGCTAACATTAGCATAATTTTTATAATTCGTAACATGGACTGACACTACAACTGTATTTCTTTGTGTCTGCTTAACAAACTAACATTACCAACATAGATTTTAGAAAACTTCGGAAAACCAACAAGAACCTTAAATTATACGGCTTGCACGATTTGGTGGTCTCAATTAAAGGCAGAGTAAAACTTATGTATCTATGTCTAAAGTTCACATTAGCTTGTTTGGGAGGTTGGCTTCCATGGACAGTGAGGTACATGACAAATGGATCTTTAGTTTGCCAACTAAGATTTCAAAAACAGGAATTAAATGTTGACACAAGATTGTTTCAGAGCTTCAGATGAGGCCGTTAACCTATAAAAAGCCGTCAAAGTCAAATTTTCGGACAACATCTGTATTACTGTCATGCGAAGTTTGCAGAACGCAGAACAGCAACTGTGGTGGCAATGCACTTGCTTTAAAGGTTTTTGTGTGATATTTTCCAAAACTGAACTTTGTGTTTGCTCATTTCATAGTTGAACAGCATTCTCTTTGATTTGAAGTTACTATTTTGCATACGCCTCAATAATGTAATTGTCACCCTTATCAGGCTTCAGAAACAGATGCTTCATAAAAGGCACAGAATACATGAGGGAGACTAAATAACAATGTATCCCGAATGTATAGTTCATTTAAGACCATAAACCCTCCAGAAGGCTAAACGGTGATCAAGGACATCTCAGAGCCATCCCCTCGATAACTGCTCTCGGCATGGCCAGATATAAAAAAAAAAAAGTTGTTTATTAAGATGAGCAACATCCCTTTGCCTATCCCTAATACCTTTTCTTGCAGGCACTTCTGCCAACTGAAGGGATACTTAAATCTGAAAAGAATATAATATTTTCCCTACATGGTTTCCACAGGCTTCATTTAGTATATTATTAGAAGAAGAAAAAGTCTGCAAAAGAAGCATTAGAAAAAAGAAAAGTAATCAAAAGAAGTATAAGAAATGTAACACATGTAAGTACATATTTCTGATTTACAAAAACATGAAAACCCTCTGGGTGAAATTAGTGTGTGCCACAATGGCAGGACTCACTGACAGGAGTCACATTCCTGCCACACCACTAGACAAGTCACTTCTTGTGTGAGCTACAAATGATGTTATTTTTTATCAAGCTTGTCATTATATATTTTTAAATGTATGCATGCTTTAGCAATGTTAACTTTGTATTTTAGAAAGTTATTTCAAAGAAGCTACAGTCAGACAAGCGGTATGAAGCCTGACACTTCAGTATGGCATTACATGATTGGCTTATTATTGGCTTTTTTAGCCAATATGTAATGATGTATGATGAGTCAATGATGTAATAACTTATTACGTAAGGGGGAAAAAGGTCATTGCGTTATTGGCTCAGACATTTTATTGCATTATTGGTAAATGATCACATTATTGGCTTTTATTATATTAAGAATTAAAAACGTATTATGTTATTGGCAGTTATTATGTTATCGGCGGCTACAGACGTGAAATGTGATTACTGATTTCTGCTGTCCTGGGTCATAAGAGTGCCAAAGATTGGGACTGGATCTTTCCTTCACCAGTGATGGATGGTTGTGCCGTTTGGGTCAACCTACTTTTGTTTTAAAAGTAAATAAAATGAATTTGCTTGTGTTGTGTCTTTACAAATCCAACAATCTTCTCCACTCACCAGAACACTAGTGGCACCATTTGCTAGTGGGCCATAGGTTATGTAGGAGTGGCCTGTGATCCAGCCAATGTCTGCAGTGCACCAGTACACATCATCAGGTTGGTAGTCAAAGACCATTTTGAAAGTGACAGCAACGTAGAGCATATAGCCGCTGACTGTATGCACTACCCCCTAAGGAGAAATAAAAGATTAGAATAGCTAGCATTGAGGCAAAACAAAATGGAAATACAAAGACAAAAGATACACCTTTCATGAAATTGAAGAAAGTGAAAGCAGGAGAAAAAGTAAAAGAAAGTCATAATGAAAGATCTAGATATGCATTTCTACCTTGGGTTTGCCGGTAGACCCACTGGTGTAAAGTATAAATAGGGGGTCCTCAGAGTTGCACCATTCCGGTTCACACTCATTCGATGCTCTACAAACCATGCTTTGCCAGCACAAGTCGACATCTGGGTTCCAGGAAACCTAGGGGGAAAAAATCATCTAATCATACATAACTGACAGAACAAGAACTAAAACATGCATGACAATAGAAGGATCATCTAATAAAGTAAGGTTTGGGTTAAAATAAGACCCTACAAATATATAGCTGTCACAGTCAGGTGTAATGGCCAGTGTCAGGCCTCTGTTCGGTGTGTTGGTTTGTCCCTTTCCCTTCTGTTTCCCCCTGCTGGTTCCTCTGTGTATGTCTCTGGCTTGGGGCACGGTTGTCTCCCTCTCCAGCTCCACCACCACACCCGCTCCCCGTTGCAATGACCCTACCTTCCTCAAATCATCTAGTTAACTCCTCAGTATATCTACCCCGGCTTGCCATGCACTCCTTGTCAGACTGTTGTTACCTTTTACGGACTGCTGCTCGTTGTACTACTAGATTACCGATAGCTAAATAAAATAATCAAAATCATTATTCCACCCTCCAAGTCTGTGTCCGATACTTGAGTTTGCTCTATAGTCTCTAACATCAGGACGTTTTTGTTAACAAATAATCAAATAATTGTGATGAATCTCTTTTTCAGTTCAAAGTTTTTTATGGTATAAGCCTTAGAATACAATTATAATAAAAGAACAAAAAGCACTTCTTTCTTGAGCACTAAATATAGCAACATCATGCTATAGTTAAAGCATTAATCTAAATTGGCAGTAGCAAAGTGCTACTTTGAACACTAGCAAAAGTATGAAACATGGAAATTAGAAAAAAATACCTGTGTCTCCTGGGCTACATACATATTAGTCAGTTAATGTGAGTAACAGAACAGCTTCCAAGCTGTCAGGGTATACATACAACTAAATAAAAAGCTACCAAGACCATATTTTCATCTAATATTTGCACACAAAAATTATCCATGCATAACAACAAATTATGACCAGTGTAAATACAAAGCGGACACACCCTCTTTAAAATTTAAATTATGGCAACTGATTGTGATCACCTATAATATTATTGGTCAAACAACATGGAAAAAAATAATTTCAACCTTTCATTACTAAAGATAATGATCTAGTATTAAAACAACAAATAATGGTCTTCACATGATCCTGCACTGTCAGGTCTCTAGCGCCACAGAAAACATATAAAATAGAATATAATATAAAGTAAAGTGCATTGAACTGCAAATGCTTAATTTCACAGCAGTTTGCATCGATGTCACATGATTTTAAACAGGAAGCGGTTTGCCATGTCAGAACAACACTGAATCTGGGATATACTTTACTGTTCTCTACCACAAATTACTGCAATATTGGTTAAACAATAAATATATATAAAAACAACAATAAAAGACAATATCTCTCAGACAGTTAACACTGACACTGTCAGTCATAAAAATATAAAACTACACTAAAATATATGTATTATACAGTATTTCGTGGACCTGCAAACTTGGCATAATTTTATCAAGTGCTAGCAGACCGTGAGTGTAGCATATCCTTGTAAAGCTCCTTTCCTACAGCACGTTATGAAATCACACCGTTGTCAAATCAAAATATAGTAATTGCCTTAGTTTCAGAAACCAATCATGAACGCTCAATGGGGGTGGGGGTTTGCATTTAAACATGCTCTCTCGTTGGCTTGCATTGATTTCAAATAGCCAACCATCCATCCATCTATCCATTTTCCGCCACTTGTCCGTGGACGGGTTGCGGTGGCAGGAAGCTAAAAAGGGTAGTCTAGAATTCCCTATCCTCAGCAACAGTTTCCTGATCCTCCTGGAGGATCCTGAGGCGTTCCCAGGCCAGATGAGATATAAATTCTCTCCAGCGTGTTCTGGGTCTACCACTGGGGTCTTTTGCCAGTAGGGCATTCCTGGAAAACCTACCATGGGATGCTCCCCATGAGGCATCCTAATCAGATTTTCGAACCACCTCATCTGGCTCCGAGAAGCGGCTCTACTCTGAGCTCCTTCCGAATGCCGAGCTTGTTATTCTACCCCTAGGGCTGAGCACAGCTACCCAACGGAAGAAAAATATTTTAACCACTTGTACTCGCAACCCCATTATTTCAGTCACTACCCAAAGCTCATGACCATAGGTGAGGGTTGGAACGTAGACCAACTGGTATATCTGACATCTCATTATATGCATAAAGTGTTTCAAATAAAATGCATTCAAACATTAATTTAATCATCGTTTTAATTGTGTTATTAAGTGAACCCTATTATGTCTGAGGTCGATTTGATTCTTTGATTCTTTCCCAAAAAACAAATCATCCCAATATTATTAAGTATTCGCAGAACACTATGTTAGTTATTTACACCAATTCTAGCTAGTTTAAAAGTTAAGGCACAGTAAATGATCACTACAGATAACAATGCAAAAGATAATTAGGTTAAGACACCCCACGCTACCATGACTAGCCAGACATCGTTGGAGTTGACCGTCAACAGTGGTAAGAGTTAGGCCCCCATGCTGTTGTTATACTGCAGCATGTAAATTCTATGCACTAAGTGGACATTAGCTAGCCGAAGTGTGCAAACCTAACTGTTATACCCTGAGTTAAAGGCACCATAAATATCTGCTCGCATCACAACCCACTTCTTTATTTGTTACCGTAGCGCCAATGAAGCTACCAAATCCAACAATATAAAATACAATTACAAGAGCAGTGTCAACACGAGTGCTAACTATAACACGTAGGCCATTTCATAAGCAATGCAGAATTGTAGCGGTTTTCAATGATCTGCAATTGCAGTTTACGCTTCTCAAAAGCAAATTATGAGACATGAGTCTGTGAAAAGGATAATTTGTAGCCATTGTTCGATTCAATAAATGTTTGAGAAATAGCCTGGTTTCGTTACAGAAGTAAGCTCTCTCAAAAAATCTGCTGGCACAGGTGATTTTTGAGTGTTTTGAAAAGCGCTTTATAAATATAATGTATTATTATTATTATTATTATACTTTTTTTCATGATTATAGGCATATGATAGAGGCCGTTTTTAGTTGATCATAAAATGTACCTGATTAAATTGTTTCACGTTGTCCAGATCCCACTAACATCCCCGTTTTTTTATAAAGTCATATCGTTGTCTGGGGGAGCTTATGGTGTTATTCTCAGGGTGTGAAGGCTAACTCAACAGATGTCTGAGATCGATTTGATTCTTTGCCCAAAAAACAAATCAGCCCTATATTATTAAGTATCCGCAGTTGACAAACATCTACGTCAATATTGGTTTCACAATATTAATCTAAAATGTATACATCCAAAAAAGTATAAAGGATTTAATCTGAAGCTTTTATGACGTACTAAAGTGGAGTCTTAGTGAAGGTCATAACATTGTCACTATTTTGACAATGTATATACCTTACCTGTTGAACCAATAAAAACGGGTTGCTAAACAAATATGTAAAAGGTATAACTATGTCATTAAACAAATCTCACTGGTCACATTTGCTTGGAGTCAGCGCTAATGTATTGTACCTCCAAAAGTTGTGAAGACAACAGAACAGAACCGTTAATAAGATTGTTTGTCAGAAAACAGCAGTAAATAAGCAGAATTATTACATTAAGAAACTACTTCAGAAAACATGTCAATTGATTATTCACCCTGCCAAGGTGGACTAGAAAATTGTCAATGTATAAAACAAAAACAAGAAATTTGAGAAACATTTTTAGTTGTGTGAAATACCTGAGGCATGGGGCGTGTTTTCTTTACTCTGCCCGTTTCGTTCTTCTGCTAGAAAGAGAAAGGGAGATTAGTGAAGCTTTTTTCTGAATAGTTCTTAGTGCAAGCCGAGGCTAAGGCTAACAATTTCATGTATATACTTTATGTTGCTATGTCTCTGTCACAGTTATAACATGTAAATGCTGTTTCATGAATGGGTCTCTAGAAGAGCTGCCCATTGTCTGGGGAACGAGTGCCAACCTAATGTGAACTTATAAATGGAATTATATTGTTGTTTGTGATTTTGGAATATGAGAATTATACTGCAATTGTAATCGAATATGTTTAGGCTCGTGTATTGATGTTGATACATAATTTATACTCCCTAAATCAGAAAAAAAAAACATTTTGTGTTCTGTTGCAGATATAATCGTTTTTGGACATAATTTGATTTTAATAAAAAAAAATTATTGTGAGTTCAAAGTATACACAACACAGTAATAATCTAAGTAATCTAAAGATGGTCTGCAACAATCAAAAGAAACTTGTCTCTTTCTGTCTAATACAATGCTGTAGTAAATTATAATTGTAAAAATTTAACATTTATAAAAAATACAGCGTTTAAGATCCAGTTTTAAAATTGATAAAATATTGAAGCAGTAAACAATAGAAATGAACTGTATTGTTTATAGAAATACTTTTTCGATTCACT
Source organism: Galaxias rostratus (assembly GCA_036024795.1). Taxonomy (NCBI): domain Eukaryota; kingdom Metazoa; phylum Chordata; class Actinopteri; order Galaxiiformes; family Galaxiidae; genus Galaxias; species Galaxias rostratus. The sequence continues at coordinate 5,550 of JAVQJS010130593.1, read as the reverse complement.
GTGAGCCCAATGCCTTAACCCCATCCAACCGGCAAGCTTACATTTCTAAACTGAAGTGCTGTTGACTAATTGATTAAAAGCGCAGCCAGTGAATCACTTGTTTTAATTCAGAAAAAAAGCCGGCAATAGCTGACAAATCACTATCTACATTGTCTTTTGCTATGGGGTAAAAATCTCTACAGCCTAAGCAAAGCCAAAGGACTTAACCCAGGAGACCGGTCCAAAGCATCATATTTAACGCTGTAACATGAAATTTCACGCAATATTTCAAAATAAGACCAGTTAGATTTTGTTTAGTCTATTACTTAAGAACAAAAGAAGGATGGTATTCTTAATTTATCACTGTAAATATTGTGTTATTGTTTGTTTATCTAGCGTCATTAGCGGGAGTTGTCAAGCTCAACATCCCTTTTAATTTTCTGACTAACTTGAGGTAAAAATGTTTGCTTGCTAATGAAAAAAACTTGCAATATGCACTTCAGTTATTGAGTTAAACAGTTAAATTTAAGCAAAATGGGTTAATTTTGTCTATTTTCTTATCCTTTTTAAGAAGGTAGTCCTAACAGAGCTTAGCTAACACTTCTAAAATGGGAGTGAGTGAGACCAGAACAACAGGCTTGGTTACTTGACTAGATCTATCTGGTCGACTTTTATTATTATTCTTTTTTAACAAGATAATCACTTGATAGGATTACTGAAAGGATGTATATTTACTCATTATGTATATTTTACCTTTTATCTGCACTGTCCACTTTTGGCTGCAACAATGTACATTGCTCCAAAAGGAGCTAAAAGACTCATAGTATGAAAGATAATATTATTGGGCTACAACTAAGTCTGCGTTGATTATTTGTGAAGTACACACAGGGAGTTTTTCTATTAATATTTTAAATTGACAAAGATTATGCTACTACAGACTCAAGAAACTCGGAAAAATGTTACATTCTAATTCTCACATTACTTAACCTTACAATAGGCTAACTTTGTTGCCCCCTATCATTTTGGATGTGACTACCCATTCTTGCACAGGTCCTAAATCAGCTAGAAAGCATAAATGCTTCCCTGACTATCCTATGCTTATTATTTTGATAATAATAGACAGGCAAACCTCACTCTTTATGCCTAAGTGACCTTACAGTATTGATTTGGATAGTGTGCTTCAGTCTGCAGTCTACAACAAATGTATAGGTTTGATGGAAATATTCTCGCATGGGTGTGGGGGGGTCAAGTCAATGCAAATTTCTTAAAACACACTCCTAATCCTCTTGTGCCTACGCCATAATTTAATCCAGCCAAAGCCCCTGCACTGCAAGAGTTACACTAAAAAGGATAAGGATAAAAAAAATAGTACTTGTGGTGCTCCAGAATGTAAAGGCTCTCCTTTACTCGCCATAAGATCTGTATCATATCTTGGCACTAATATGACTACATGTGTGTGCACAATTATTAGGCAAGTTGTATTTTTGAGGATTACATTTATTATAGAACAACTACTCTCGGTCAATCCAAAATGTTAATAAACCTCAAACCTGAATATTCAACAAAGTAAAAGTGAGGTTTTGGCTTTCTTAGGAGAATATCTGTGTGCACAATTATTGGGCAACTATTAGTGTGTGTCTGAGTTGAAGTGGAGCTCTGGGCCCGTAACTGATCCAGCCACGTGCCCATCCATCTGATCCGTTAAGAGTCACTCTCATCTCATCAGTCCATACAACCCTTGAAAAATCTGTCTTCAGATATTTCTTGGCTCGGTCTAGACGTTTCAACTTATGTGTCTTGTTCAGTGGTGGTCGGGTTTCAGCCTTCCTTACATCGGCCATTTCTCTGAGCGCTGAACACCTTGTACTTCTGGCCACTAGGTTGCAGTTCTGGAATATGACAGCACTGGAGGATGATAGGTTCCTGGTAGCTTCATGTTTGATTCTTCTCAAATCTTTGGCAGTTAATTTGCGTCTTTTTTCTCAACATGTTTCTTGCGACCCTGTTGACTATTTGCAACACAATGTTTGATGGTTCTGTGATCGAGCCCTAATATCTTAGCAATTCAAGAGTGCTGCATCCCTTTGAAAGACTCAATTTTTAGAGTCAGTTAAATCTCTTGTTTGGCTCATTTTGCCTGAGGAAAAGAAGCTGCCTAATAATTATGCACACCTTGACATAGGGTGTTGATTATATTAGGCTACACCCTCCCTCATTACACAAATACACATCACCTGATATGCTTAAATTCAATATGCATTCAAGTTTATACAGCTTGGAGTTGGACAATATGAATAACAATGATGACATGGTCAAAATACATATTTGCCTAATAATTGTGCACACAGTGTAGTTTCTCAAAGAGAAATACATTATAAAATCTGAGATGTTTTCTGGTGATTCTGCCTCCTCCATTCCCTGCCCCTGTTTTTTATCTTAATGTCTAAAGGTCTATCTTTGCTTTAAACAGTCTTGTAATTGTTTAGGATTGTGATGGAATTAAATATATATACCCTATATTTAAATCAAATAGATTATTAAAGTCAGATTACAATCTCTAAACCTGTTTTCTTAAGTATTCATTGTTTATCTATATAATAAATATTTAATTATTTTTACAATATGTAGAGTCCATTAGGAAAGTATTCAGAGTTTCCCTTTTTCCACATTTTGTTATGTTAAGGCCTTATTCCAAATGTTATCAAATATCTTTTTACTCAAAGTTCTACCGTACTTTCCGGACTATTAAGCGCACCTGTATATAAGCCGCACCCACTGATTTTTTTTTTAAATATCTATTTTGTACATAAATAAGCCGTAGGTGCCTACCGGTACATTGAAACAAATAAATTGTACACAGACTTTAACGAAACACAGCTTGGTACAAAAATAAATAGGCCTTCAAATGAAACATGGCTTGTAACAAAAATTTTAAAATAGCAGTAAACAGTAGCCTACCAAGAAAGTCATTGGTCACTATCTTCCTCTTCCTGTGCACTGAAACCACTGAAGTCATCTCCTTCAGTGTTAGAGTTGAATCGCCTCAGAATATATAAATATTAAAGCAATTCTATCTAATTGCAGATCGATCGCCTTCAGCTTGAAAGCTGCATCATATGCATTTCTCTGTGTCTTTGCCATGATTAGGGTTATTATTACCGTAATTAGGATGATGGGAAGTTTGAACACCCCCGATTTCGTCACACTTTTGTCTTTTTTTTTCTAAAATCCCATTTTGGTAGCATGAAGCTTGTGAAAGCAGGAAAAATCCATAAATTAGCAGCGTCATTGTATAAGACGCGAGGTTCAAAGCGTGGGGAGAAAGTAGCGGCTTATAGTCCGGAAATTAGGGTACACACAATACACCATAAGCAAAATTGAGCCCAGGCATCCAGTTTCCACTGTTGATCCTTGAGATTTTTTTACAACTTAATTGGGGTGCACCTGTGGTAAACACAGTTGATCGTATAAGAAACAGAATGGCAAATATCCGTCTGTACAAAGTCCAACACTTCACAGTGCATGTCAGAGCATGAAGTCAAAGGAATTGTTTGTAAATCTCAGAGACAAGATTGTCAAGAGGCACAGATCTGGGAAAAGGTACAGAAACATTTCTGTTTCTTTTAAGGTCCAAATGAGCACAGTGGCCTCCATCATCCATAATGGAAAAAGTTTGGAACCACCAGGACTCTTCCTAGAGCTGGCCGGCAGTCTAAACTGAGTAAACGTGGAGAAGGGCCTTATTTAGGCAGTTGACATAGAACCCGATTTTCACTCTGTCAGAGCACTGCGTTCCTCTGTGGAAAGAGGCGAACCTTATATAATATAAAAGGACAACCATCTATGCAGCAATCCACCAATCAAACTGTTTGGTAGTGTGGCCAAACAGAAGCTACACCTTAGTAAAAGGAACATGGCAGCCTATCTGGAGTAAGCAAAAATGCACTTGACGGACTCTCAGACCATAAGAAACAAAGTTCTCTGGTCTTAAGAGACAAATATTGGAATCTTTGGTGTGAATGCCAGCGTCATGTTTGGAGGACACCAGGCACCACTCATCACCAGGCTCCTACCATCCCTAAAAGTGAAGCATGGTGGAGGCAGAATAATACTGTGGAAATGTTTTACAGCAGAGGAAACTGGGAGACTAGTCAGGATAGAGGAAATATGAATGCAGCAATGTAGAGACATCTTGGATAAAAGCCTGTTCCAGAGGGCTCGTGACCTCAGACTGAGGCGAAGGCTCACCTTTCAACAGGACAACGACCCTAAGCACAGCCAATATAACAAAGTAGTGGCTTCGGGAAAACTCTGTGATTATCCTTGAGTGGCCCAGTCAGAACTACTCACATGATAAACAAATATACTGCCAAGCGTGGGCATCTTTCCTGATTTAGTCACACTTCTTTGTGCTGTAAAACAAATTATCCAAGTTCCGCAGAAAATCACGCTTGGTGGCAGACAACTTTTATTCTGAATATTGAGAGGACTGATCTGAACGCCAAACTGTTCATTTTCCCACATACATTACAGAGAGGAAACTGTAGAAAGGTATTGATAATACATTAATACAATAATTTTGCCTGTAGCAGAGCAGCTTGTGTGATCATATTTCCAGAAACAATTTGCAGATTGAAAACAACTTGTTTTATTTCGTGTCCTTACTTATCTGGTGGTCTAAACACCAGAGGCAACTCCCCCTGTTCTTCCCTATGCAGGGTCAAACCCCTGTTTGGGACTATTCCCGACTAGGAATGTCACAATACCAGACATTTTGAGGGTTGATACCAATACCAGTGAACTTCCAAGATTCTCAATACCCAAATTGATACCATGGTAAAAATAACATTGATGGTGGTTGGTCAGGGGTTCTTTGAGCATTGGATAATTTTGCTAGTATAAATGGGCTGAACGAACTGGTGTTTGTTTGCTTTTTAATTGCAGGCCCAGTACCTACGGTATTGTAGAAAACAAGAATTGTTAAGTTTTTAGAATTTTGACGTCGACTTAGTACCTAAGCATCAATTCTTGTGACATCCCTAGTTTCTACTGCAGGGACAAATAGGATAGTGTTAACATGAAAGGGAACAGCCAGCCCCCGGGTTTTCCTTACCTGTAGGTCAGGACAGGTGCGTTTGGCTGGAGGGGACTGAGAGCCCATAGGAAAAACGTCTTTAGTCAGGTGTTTCAGCATAATACACCTCTGAACTGGAAAATTCCTGGAGGATTGAAAGCCAAAAGGGAAACATACATAAAATAAGTGCTGGGCAAGAATTATTTGGACAATTCCTTTTTAAGTTCAAAGTACTTAGATCAGAGGTTCTAAATTGGGTTTGGCAGAGGTAAGACATACTGTGTGCATGTCCTTTCCATACGAAGGGTTGGGTGAAGTGTATGAAGGATTTGGTAAATGTGTATAATAAACTTGTGGCTGTCAGTACCTCAAACATGATTAATAACCACTGATCAAGACTAGGAATTGAGACATTTTACAGATACAGTAAGGAAAAAAACATTTGATTTCTTAATGTGATGTCTGACAAAACATAATATTGTAAAGTTGACCTATGG
>JAVQJS010130557.1:0-13961 GCA_036024795.1 Galaxias rostratus | reverse complement strand
CGCAAACACGGGGAGAACATGCAAACTCCACACAGAAAGGTCCTCAGGCGGGATTAGAACTCAGGACCTTCTTACTGTGAGGCAACAGCACTAACCCCTGCGCCACCGTGCCGCCCTCTGACCCACCGTGCTGCCCAAATTATTGCCTAAGCTTCATTTATCATTTCGATGATGATTTTGTACTGTATTGGCCTTATGTTGTTTTGTGTTTAAGAGTAATCAATTTGCTGATTTCTGCAGTGTTCTGCAAACCTTAAGGCAATAAACCATCTGACAATTAGAGGATTTCTTGTATTCTTGTGAAAAATTACGTGAGTTTTACTGCTGTCCTGGTGAAGTGAAGGCATGTAAAACGTTGAATGAGCAGTTCTTTATCTTTATACATTTTTATATCTTTTTTTTCTGAGAATCTATTAAAAGCCTTGGACTACTCAGCGTTGGACGGTCCCTGACAGACAGATTTAATTTAAGTTAGTAGTTTCTCAAATATTAGTATAGTGGAGAATGGCGTCGTTTGAGTTGTCCTGGATAAGTGAAGGCACGGAAAACCTCATAAGAGCAGTTCTTCCCCTAGCTAGGTTAAAAAAAATCTGAGAACCGCATTGGAATACTTACAGATGACAGACCTCGACTAATTTACCTTTTATTTAAATTGAATGTATTAATATGTATTATTACGAGGTTTACATTTTAATTACTGAATACGTTCAAACCAACAAAACGTGATTGTGAGGGTTGTGACGGCATCTGTCCAGTAGAGGGCGCTGCAGGGCTGTGGTGGGGAGACCTGCTGCTGACTAATCACGGATTGACAACAGGTGTGGGGAATCTGTTAATTGGTCAGCTGTGGGTTATTTATGGGTGTCTATTTGTGTCAGCGGGGAGTTGGGTGGAGAGGAGCATGAGACGCTGGAGCAGGCTGGGCATAACAAACAAAACCAAATAAAGCGTGGTAAACCCACTTTAAAACCAACTCTATCTGCGTCCAACGTTTGTGTCTCTCAAATGTATCTTTATTATGCATCGTTCCATAGCAAAATATGCCTCGCTACTTGGCATCATTAATGTAGGGGAATTGGGTTTACTACTACTTGTGTGTAAATGACGCTTTACGCATTTTTGGATACTATCTATAAGTTCATACATTGCTATTATGATAGATCCAGTTGATATAGTTTGATTACATCAGTTTGGAGCATCACTACACATTATTTTGTTTGAGCAAAGTTCTGCGTTAAACCAAATCTTTTAAATTATTTAGCAATGTAATAGTTAGTGTTTTCAGTCTCAGTTCTGAAGTAGTGACGTCTTATGTTATGAGAATAAACGACTGTGTGAAAACTATAGACACAGATGGGTTTAAACACAAATCATCTCTATTTATTTACTTATTTAAAGAAAGAAAGCAGTATAATAATAATAATAATAATTACGGTAATACAAAGAATTACTAAACGTAAAAGAAAGATAGGCAGTGCTGTGATCATTAATACATTTGGTCCAAGGCCTTGTTGGAGTCCTAGGTGGCTGGAACAAAGTGGAAACACTGTTAGTGGATTTAGTGGTAAAGATCTGAAACGTTGTTTGAATTAAAGATTCTTTGCTCTGAAATGGTGAAACATTTTTTAAACACATAGCTTCCTGTTTGATAAAGCTATTTATAGCAGGCCAGGGAAGGTTGCCTGGGTCTTCCCACTGGCTGCATCCCAATGAGCAGAGGTGTGAATTATTCATTGATAAGACAAAGATCAGCTTAATTGATATTCTTTTACAATATTGTTTGGTTTCTATTTATGCTTATACATGGAGAATGTTAAATATAACATATGCAAAGCTTATGACATTTCATTGTGAACATTTCAACACCAAACATGACTATGCAATTGGGACTGTTCAGTAAGTAAAGAGAACACACAATACAAAATTATTAGGAGTGACAACATAACAATTTCTTCTTGTTGTCAATGTCCAATCATTTCATTGAATGTTCCTTAAGACACCATTTCTCCATCCCAATTTACTGATCCTTAAAAGTTGCTGCTGGGTGCTGGTTTTTCTAAATTCAAGGTACTTTGAGTGAGCGAAACATGCTGACCCCTCTGTAATGTTCCCTTGGGGCCATTTTGGGCTTTTTGCTCCTATCTTAACCTAACAGGGCAAGATTCTATGATTAGTTTCGCTACACAGCCTTAATCCAGTGTTAGTGGAACTCCATCGCACCATCTGTATTAAAACGTCATTTGCACGACCACTAATGGCATGGAACTATGTACTATCACCTTGTGTGCACAATCATTTGTTAAAATCAAACACAGAAAATTATAATTTTAGGTAAGTAAATCACTGGGCAAAGTAAATTGCTGCTAATATATTTCACTTAAAAGGGTTTTGCAAAGTCAAGAAATACAACATACACCGGTGTCAGAAAAATATATTGTGTATGTCCCGAAGATTACAAAATTGCATCTTAGTTTTCTTATCTGAATTGTCCCCAAAAAATATGTTATCGTTCAGGGAGAAACTACAATGACCCATATGAGTATAATTATAGCCTGCAAAAAGTGCATCTCAAATACTTTGTCCATGCATTGTCACCATGTCGTTTCATAGCCTAAATGTGCAGGCAAGCCAGATAAATACATTAGTGTATTTATTTTTAAGGATGGAATTGAAATTAAAAAAAAATTATATAGGCTACCTGTCACAAAAATAAAATAAAATATGTAACAATGAGTATGGTTGCTCATGTCCTCATCCCACATTCAACCAATTTTTTTGCCACGCATGAATCCCAATGAATGTGATAGTATGAAGCCTAATTTGTAAATGATTATGCAAGTTACGTTAGGCATATGCCTTCACATCTGCTATGGTAGTTACATTATTATTCTTCCATTTCAAACGTGTCCAAACGTCTAAAAATAGTAGAAAGTTAGGTCATAACATAAGATGGAAAAATACAATATAAATCAAATACAATCAGGCAATATGGTCTGCCTCCCTTGCCGGTCATGTCGACAGACAACTGAATGGTGTGAAACTTAAAAAATTGTTGGCTGGAATTTGCTTCTTTCCTTTCATAAAGGATGGTCCAGTGTGTCCCATGCTAAATCACACAGGTTAAGAAGCATTGAAGGACCTTTCCTTAGCACTTAGACATTTCAAACAGCACTTATCATGGCTGCCACTCAGATATGCCCGGGTAATTTCACTCATGCAGGAACCTTCCTAAGACAAATTAAGACCTTGAACAGCATAGCTCTCCAGTGCCATGGGGTCCTGCTATGGCCATTTGATTGGAAGGGAACAATGTGCTGAGCCCTGTGAATATGGCCATATAGGCTGGGTTACATCCAAAAGGAAGTTTCTTTGTTGCTGTTTAATAGTCTGAGTAAGTCGGTTGGGTAGTAACTCCAGGCTAAGGAGGACAGAATTAAGTTTATCATCCAGTACCCTGATCCTCTTGTCTAGCTGTTCACTGTTGTGTTGTAGTTCAGACACCAGGTCATAAATCAAGCTCTGAGTCTGGGGAGTATCACACATAATCTGCATGAGCAAATAGTATCTGATGCAAAACATTCATAATTGAAATTGTTGTACATTTGCAGATTAAACATTTTGTACTTAACATTTTCAATCTAATACATATAAAGTCCCCCTCCAGTCAGTGTATAAAATATTTAAAATATTCTTCTCAATTGCATGAATCACGTCATTTTTTTTTTTTAGCAAAAATGTTTAATTACCATTTTGTCACATCACAAAAATGCCGTTCCCCCACTGCCCCATGAAAAATTTATTAAAAAACCCGCCCAGCCTCCGACCCTTCCTCGGCCGCCACTCATACTTGTTCCCGAACAGTGCTGGGACTAACGCGTTCCCATAATTTCACTGTTATTCACAGTAACTAGTAAAGGCATACGTTATTATTCACATTTACATAATTACAGATACTGAAAAAGTAAAATGGGCCGTTACTAGTCACTGTTCTTTTTCCTTATAGGCTATTGTGCATTCTACCGATACAAATCGGCTTTGTTGGCCTCCTGGTCACCTTTTACTGTTTATGCTCAAATGTAACTCTTTCCTTTATATATTTCTGTGTACAGTTTGCAGAGCTCACCATAATATATAACTCCCCCTTTTTGCCCGGTCAAAGTTATGTCATTGGTATGAGGAAGAAGGTTACAGCAAACCGCACATACTATTTAGGTTTGCTAATGTTAGGATGTTTCATAACTAACTAAAACGTTTAAAGGGATGCCTTTAGTATTAGAAATTCGTACGTTTTGGTTCTTGTAGGAAACTGGTAACTAAACTGGTAATGAAAGTTTGCTAAGTACTAGACTTAAGTGGTTGTATGCTTCTTTCTACCATAACAAACCAGTATGCCAAGTTTCCACCAGAACCGAAATATATGCATTTAGAATACCAAAGGAACTCCTTAAGAAAGTAAGTATTCATTAAAAAACATACTAACATTTGCATAGTAGTGAAATTACGGCATCGCATTACTATGTAACGATAGTTCCAAAACTGCTTCCGAGTTATTCTGCCTATGAACGATGGTTGGGTAAAAATGGCTGCTTGAAAATTTGTGATGTCACAAAGCTGGCTTGTCTGAAGTCGCCCGTTTGAGACTCCTTGCTGCACAGCTGTTTCAAAGCAGGAATGCTCAAACATGATGTTGACTGCCTATTTCACGCCTGATATGTCTGGTAGCACAAAAAAAATCTTCAAGGATATCTTAATAATGGTAATACCTTGATGTTCACTGGAGGGGGTCTTAACATAACTACTTAATATGCTTGACAGTGTATTTTTCATCTAAATGCATTTCTGTATCAGAAGTGATCATGGTTAAGGTGTGCACAAACCGTAGCAAGATCAACAAGTGTGTTCGCCTGGTCAGTTAATTTCCTTTGCTCCATCTTGACTCTTCTTAGTCTGGGAATTGGTTAGACATGTATGTTAAAGGGGTTACTGTGGCAGAGAAAACTTGAAAGACTTGCATTAACCTGGTGTAAGATATGGAGAGAGTGGTATTACTAATTATTTATCAGAAAAGCATGCCAGGATAATTATCTTTATCATCTAAAATGCAAAAGCATACAGTGATGCAACAAACTCCTCAATTTCTATCTAAAGAAAACGGACGAAATAGTGTCCAGCCCCAAATCAATTTGGAACCACTCGCCAGTGGTTATCCATGACCAAAACATATCCCAGGTTGACTATTATAGATACATGGGCAAGTAAAAAAGTGACATGGACTGTCCAGGTAGAAAATGTACAGTAACGCTTAAATGTTTATTTATATGTCTGTAATTGATCACAAATAAAGTCTATACATTCCTAATGTATGGTTTTCTCTAGTGTCCGAATAGTAATTCAAATTTGTGGACTATGTAAAAGGGGAACATATTGTTTCCCACAATGCTATGTAATATCAGGTGAATGAAGATGTTCACCATCATATTAAACTATACCACAATACATTCAAATTAATTTTGGTATAATATGTAACATTTGCTGTCAACGATTGTTTATGTGCCTACAGTTGCACATAGATGATGCATGATGACAAGTCTGAATAAACATAATGAGTGCTAATTAATTAGGGACCTTAATGAATTACCCTACATAGGGAAATGTGAATTAGGGCTATAGTGATTAATTTCAAACCCAGACCAGACCATCAACCCGTTTATGTCTATAGTGGAATTGTATTATTTCCTGTGCAGCCTTTGAAGTACCAGCTTACTAAGGACAAATCCATTGACATTTTTCAAATCGGTCCGAGTATTAGAGTGTAACTCAAGTTTTTCACCTACTTACTTTTTTTTAGGTTGACACATTCATGTAATGCTACTCCTTTCCCAAAAAAAGAATATAGGGATTTATTTCGTTTTAATATTGGTTCTATGTCTACTTTTAGTATCCTATATCTAAGTCGGTCCAAGTATTAGAGTGTAACTCGAGTTTTTCTCCTACTTACTTATATTTTTTTATGCTGACATATTCATATAATGCCACTCCTTTCCCAAAAAAAGAATATAGGGATTTTTTTAGTTTTAATGTTGGTTCTGCATCTGGTTTTAATATCCTATATTAAAATGCCTACAAAAAAGGTGACTGAGAGATCAAGATCTGAGGATGCACAAAAAAGTAATTTTCGGTATTTTTTGTTGTTGTATAAAACGTGACAAAACGTGTTTAACTGCACACCTATGTTTGCCACTAAATATTTCTCTGTGCTACTGAAATCTTTTGCTCGCTAGCAGTAGTGCTACAACCTAAAATGTAAGTGTGCAGGTTAGGAATTTCATATTTTTTTCCTCAAACATTGATTCATAATACAGATTGCAAATTAAAATAATATTCTGTTGCTTTGTCTTCGTCCAGTATTGACATTGTGCAGACCTCAGAAATATTTTTATTTTATAGTTGGGCTATGGCAATTTCAATCTGGATAACAAGTCTCTTTTAAATCTATATTTTTCACCTCAGCTCAGAATCTCAATCGCTTTATATTCCCCTTCCTTGCACACACACACTACCACCACCACCACTACTACTACTACTACTACTGCCACTACTACTGCTACTACTACAACCATAACAAATCTAGTACTAACACTAGCAGTTCGGTTAATTGTAATATTGCAATCTACATCTGCTCTCAATCATTCTCATAATTTCTCTGTAAAAGTGCATTGGAAAGTAATTCTAGGCAGAGTGGAAAAGAAAAAAGACATTTTGAAATGGCCAATAAAAGTAAAAGATTAAGATGGGCAAAAGAACCCATATATTGGAAAGAGGAAGACTATTTGAAGAACATGTGTGAGAAGCAGAGCTAAAGTAAAAGGGATTTTGAATAAGTTAGGCCATCACTGCGTTTTGCAACACCATGCCATACCCTGCCGACAGCACTTAATTAGAGCCGGTTTTCTTCTACAAAACGACAGCACAATTCCAAACTATGCAATAATTATTTGGGGAAGAAGCAGTCGGCTGTTGGTCTGTCTATAATGTAGTTGCAGTTACCAGACCATAACCCAAGTAAGGTTTTGTGGATGACGCTTGATGTTCATGGAGGGTTCTCATGCAAAAGCAACGTTTGAAGGCCAAAATTATTATTTCAAGTAGGAAGCATAATTCATAACATTGTCAATGGCTTGACTATATTTTCTAATAATTTTACAACTAAATTGATTTTTGAAAGTGGAGATAAATAAATTAGGGAAAGAAAGAATACATCAGTCAGTATCCCATGCTCCAGGCCTTTGATAAAACAATCAACTGACAGGCCTAAAAAAGTATTACAGATCCCAGTGATCTCCTCCACTTTGAGTACCAGCTTCTTCCCCCATTGCAGGTTCAACCACTTTAAGAACTCCTTTTTCCCCTCTGTCCATCAAAGCCCTAAATGGCAAGTCTGCCAGCGTGTAACTGTGGTAAAGCTGCTTTTAATTTTATTTTGTTGACATTCTGACAAACAGACATTATGAACTGATTGCAAAAAAACAAAACAAAAAAACTGTGAGCGTCAGTGGTTTTATTTAAAAAAAAATTGATTAACATGCTTATTACGCTCGATAATTTCAGAGAGAAGACGTGCAAATGTACTCACTGGTGGATGGCTTGCAGTAATTTGCGCTGATGCTTACGCACTGTGGCATGATCAATCCTCTTGACTAGTTTGGTGTGTTTGTAGATGAGCCATGTCTCCCGGAGAACATTAGCCGCTGTGTTTTTGACCTAAAAAGGTCACTTTGTTCAAATCTTGCAGGAAACAGTCTCGCTTATTTTTTTTATAACCAAAACATTTCTACAACTACCAGCATCAACACACCTTTTTATAGAGCTGAGTATCCATCATGAAGTTATGAACATGCTTCTCCGCCCTGGTCAACTCTGACTTCCTGGCAACCACAGCTACAACTAGTGCTGTGCAGCCAGCTCCCTGAGAATCAAAACACCCGAGTGTCACTGGCTGTTTCACTGTCGAGTCCAGTTACTACCTCTTTGTAATTCATTATACAATGAGATAGCATTACCATAATTCCAGTCAGTAGGCATACACCTTTTCCACAGTAAGTATGAGGGACCATGTCCCCATAGCCGATTGAAAGAAAGGTTATGGATATGAGCCACATTGCTCCAAGAAAAGTGCTGGTCACTTCCGGTGAATCATGATACCTACAAAAATGAAAAACCAAGAGGTATTATGAATTATGTTCCACAGCAAATTTCCTTTTTTGGTTCTTTAAAATTGAATAACTTAAAGCAGTACATTACCTTTCACACACATGTACAGTCCATGCAGCAATGATCCAACAAGACATGCTAAAGACTAGTAGAACAGTGCCAGGGCAGATGGTCATGAGAGTCTTCATAACAAAGCGTGTATTAAAATTGATCTTGTTGAGGGCCCCGATACTACGTGAGGAGGCATCAGTGAATAGCCTGCTGTGCAGGAGCATGACACGGCCTATCAAGTAGAGGCGCAGGAACATAGGAATAGAGAGAGCGATATCTACATCTGCACTGGCCAAGGAAGTGCTGTAGGAGAAGGCTAAGCGTGCAGTCCAGGAGAAAACATACTCTCCTGGGATTGGATGAATGGCACAGACGAAAAGCTCAAGGATAACACGGAATGTTCGCTTGTAGGTCATGGCTATCCTCCAGTCATCGGCTGCGTTGTCAACTATGAACAGCTGTATAGTCAGACAATAAATAAGAATTCAGAGTTAATTCGTAAATTTTATTCTTTAGACTATCACAATTTACTCAACACTCCACCAATACATTGTGCACTTACTTGAACTTCCCTTGTATGATACATCACAATAAGACCAAGCAAGACGGCAGTAGACAGGCTTATAAGACATTTTAGTATAAATGAACAAGTGGATTTCTGTTCAAAACCAGAAACAAAGAAAAAAAAAAATATTACAGCAATAAAATTGTTTAGAAAGCAATAACGCAGTCAAGAATGTCCATAAAAGTGACTGCATTAGTTTAACTTTACCTTGTTGTATATGCCTGAGGAAAGCTCTGTCTCAATTACCATAAAAATAATTCCAAACATACCACAGACCAACGCATAGTCGCTCAGTTGTTTACGCTTCCCAAAGAGTACTCTTCGCTGGCCAAGGCGGTAACTAATGTCCTTTGTTTTCCTTTGCGGTGTGACCCCATGAGGAGCCTTTTGTGGTTGCCTGTCTAGGTCTACTTCATTTGGTCTCGAAGCACCACTGCTTTCTAAATGTATTGCTGTGTTTTCTTTAGGTTTACCACCAGTTTTGACATTGTCAGGAAGTGAAGTACATCTGTAGAACGAAGGCTTTGCATCTTGGGTTACGGTATCTGAAGTATTAATCTATTTTCCAAAAAAGAGGGGGACAAAATGTGAGAATTTAATAAATGCATTTTTACTTGAAGTATATATTTAGGTAAGTATCTGCTTATAAAAAATACTTGAGCAATAAAATTACTGTCATTTAGTAGGCTATGGTTACGCTTGTTAGAGGTTGCTGATATGACAAACATAATTTCACAATAGAGTAGGCACACTTTCTTATACATTCTAACATTCATTATAAACAGGCTTCCCTTTCAATAATGTTTTAAGTTACTTATGTGCAGGTGTGTGTGTGTGTGTGTGTGTGTGTGTGTGTGTGTGTGTGTGTGTGTGTGTGTGTGTGTGTGTGTGTGTGTGTGTGTGTAGTCTTTATGTCCCATAGCCATTGAAGGCTAAATGTCTACCCTAATTTTCTGCCTCTGCATTGTTTCCTACTCCTTCCTACTTTTGCTTACATTTTAATATTTACATAAAAATATTAATAGGTTTATCATACTTATAGACAAGCTATAGCATTGGAAAATGCTGTTTTTGTTGACACATTATTGCCTTCAACCAGCAAACTATGCATATATTGTTATTTCAGTCAAACATTAAGTGTAGCTTTGGAGTATGTGCAGTAAAGAACTGCACCAGTTTTCGCTTTTGCCCACTTTTCCTAAGTTTTATAAGCCATGTCTCTACACGTCTGCCAGAAGTTACTAGCCAGTAACACGTAACACATGGGGAAAAATATAAATGAAATGAATCTTTTAGACAATCAATTTTTAACGCATGAAAGTGAGTAAGAGAGTAAACAACATATGATTGACATAGAATATTTTACTTTGAAGTTCCCCAAAACGGAAACTCTTGAGTGAAGTACAGTTAGGTCTACTTTAAAAGACTACTTAAGTATAGTAATGTACTGTGACTGTCCACCACTGTTCGTATCTTTTCAAGAAAATGATATGTACCTTATTGTCTGGTCTCTGACTGTTCTCTCTGAGATGATGGATTTCAGGCTGCTGATAGAAACTGAAAGATGACTGAATGCCTTCTTTTTTACTGGCTGTCTTGTAAGATATTTTCCCTCTAGGGGTGCTGTTGGTGTAGACAGAGCATTGATGGCAATTCTGGTTGATAGATGGATGATTTTCCTCTGACTCCTTGCAGTTTGTACCGCATTTAAGTTGCCCTTTTGTATCTTGTTGTTGGGGTTGAAGTAGCTGTTGTTCTTTTCCACTTAGGATTTCACAGTCATTGGCGCAGCAGTTGGGTAAGGGATTAAACGACAACCATTGATGGTCTATTTTTAAGTGAGATGGTTGTGGGTCAGGACACTGTGAAATAACTGAATCCTTATTTCTGACAACTGACTCAATGGAATTCAAAGGTATATTTAACAAATGGCCAGAGTTTTTGGTGGGCAAGTATTGGGGTAAAAGGTTTTCTTTGGGTTCAAAATAAGGTTGCTGTTGATCTTGATCTTTAGAAGAACAATGGGGGGTGAAATGATCCTCCTGGGGGTAAAACTGTGATGTTGAGCAGGCTATTGTGTTCAGCAGGAAGGACTGGGGTTTTTGCAAAGCAGGAGGGTTTGGCCTATTGTAAATGCTGGAGAAGCTATCCTTGAGGGTGCCTTGCTTGGAATAGGTTTGGAAACTAGCAGCCTCAGAATCCTGCCTTGTATTGTTTGAAGGACAATCACTGAGCTGATCTAGACAACCCATGGTGGTACCACGCCACTCTGCTACTTTTAGAGAACTTGGTTGTGGTTCAGGAGGACCACTGACCTGACTGCAAAAATTAAGCAAGTGTTTATTTCCCAACCGTGATAACGTAGTGCTTCTGGTTTTGAATGTGGGTGGCTGTGATGGAATCTCTATCGATGTAACTCCGTTGCAGGGAAACTCAAGTGCTGATGAAACACAGTTAGTTCTATGCTCTTGAGAGACTGCTCTGTGCTGAAAGGCTGTATTAGAGTGTTGATACCGCATTACCTCAGGGATTCTGCCAGGCATTAACTGATCAATCGAACTGCATTGATCAGTATCTCTGTCATGAAAGCGTTCTCCTGTTGAGTCGAGACGTCTTGTTGCATTACTGGGTTTTACCAAAACTAGCCTCATAATGTCACTGTGGGGCTGGAAATAACTATTAGTTAATTTGAAAATCATACAGTGCTGTCTAAGTTTTCTTGAAGTACAATTGATAATAAAAAATAAAGCAGGGACGTGTACAGGGTCAGGTTAAAATGGCTCGAGGAGGTGCCCTTCAAGAGGAGAAATATAATGTTTGCATTTAATTTACTGTTGTGGCTGCATAAATACAAGTAGTCCATTAAAGCTAAAGTTGTACCAAATAAAGCGATGTCTGTGCCAAAGTACAATTACAAAAATGATACCGGCCTGGCTATGTGAGGGTATCCTATGCCTATCATGCAATCTTCCTTTAAATTTGACCATGTCATGTACAGCTCTACATTATTAAAAAATCTTATATTCACAGAAAATGACTGAGCAAAATTCAATTTCAAAGCATATTATCTCAAAACAACACAACTTTTCAATATTGACAATGATTACATATATTTAATATTTTTGGCAGACAAATTACTAAATTATTTCTACTGTATTTTTTCAGTTTTCCTAAATGACATATAAATATCCAAAGGACCAAAGGAGGTTGGCCTTTTTAAGTGTTGTGATTCAGATTTGTGCTGTTTTCCCCCAATTCTCTAAAACGGAACTCTGCTCCTTTAATGGAAAGTGTTAGACTGCAATGATTTCGCAAATAACTTTAAAATAATAGTTTTTCTCTGCTGAACTTTTAGTGCAAGCATATTATAGAAGTGTGATCATAATAATAAAAAACATATCTGTAAAATAACAGTATATTTTGGAAATACCTTTATTTTCATTTCTGTAAATGTTTTTGCACTTTATTTGTGTTTGGATATTTTGCTTTCATTTTATGACTTTTGTTTGGCAGCCAATTATTTGACCATTTTTTTAAGGGATTGTTTTCCTCTCTGTAGGTGAGTCGAGTTGAAGTTGTGGGAATAAATTATAGATAGATAGATTGACCTTTTTTCAAGTAAGAGAAACAGCCCCTGAAAATGTCTGTGCACGTCCCTGAATAAAACAAATACTGTTTAAGTGAAGTGAAAAAATAAGGTATGAACTTACTTTCAATGATAATAAGATCAAATACTAAACCTTTCAGTAAGCCTTAAACAGTTTTGTTTAAATTCAATTAGCAATGTTAACTTACTGTCAATAAAGCCTGTCTGTCATAACCAGATGACCAGACCATAATTTCCTCAGCCTGAATGATGTTTTCAGGGATTTTTTTCATTTAAGAGAATAAATATTTCTTTCATTTATAATCATTATGCTTAAGTATATAGTAGATGTATAGATATTTCTATAATTAAATAATTTCAATTGAAATGTGCTCTTTTGTTTTGTTTGTTGCATTAATAAATAAAATTGGGTAACAATTATGTTTAGGAAAAAAAGGACATAAAATTCTTACCTTAGTTTCTCGTAAATTTCTGTGTCCTCCAACTTGTAGACGAGAATATGTTGGCAAGGTAATGCCAAGAAAAGATTATTAAGGTGGCTCGACAGCAAGCTGGCCACTCCTGACACAAACACTTGACCGAGATGCAGATGCTTTCCTTTGAAAGTAATGATTAGAATTCAAACTGAGGGAAGAAAGGCTACCATATAAATGGACAGGGAATAAACAACTGGTTAGTGTGGAACACAAAGACTCATATGCCATTGGAACGAAGCACTACAGAGAACATCACACATTATGGGCAAATAAAGGTCCAATAAATAGGATGAAAGAAGATTGGGTGCTGGGGAAAAGAGTTGAATGTGTTGCTTTAAATAAAGAATGATAAATAACGGGTCAAAGCAACCCATCATTGATCTTCAGTGGTTCAAAGGCCTTTTATGGAGCCTGTTATCTTCAGGGCCAGAAGGACCGATCAGACAAAGAATATCTAGAGCTGGATGCATCCAATGTAGGACAGTAATAAATCTGCAGAAATCTTAAAACGTACTCACTGATTAAAATCATAAAACCTGCTCCACACTGAGGAATATACCATTATTTAGTTTGGTGAGAAAACATCCAGGATTACTGGCTTAGTCCTATTGTTAAAGCTTAGAAACATGCCTATTATTCAATTTGATGTCTAAAAAAGTATATTTCATATTGAAATGTGTATTATAGGTTAACACCTGACGAATTGAGACAGTAAAGCTATGCAATGAACATCTTTTAAATGAATACATAAAATCACCCAAAACCAAATCATATGCATTGTGCAAAAGGCATATGATAAGAAAAAAGGTCACATAAGTATGACGAACTATAAGTGGGCGTGACATTGCGTGCAGAGACACTTGATCCCAGAATCACAACGAAAACTGAAGTGGCATCGCATTTTGTTCTCATAAAATAGTAAAATATATTATTCACACCTGGACCAGAGGAGCACCTACGTGAGAATGCTGTTCATAGACTACAGCTCGGCATTCAACACGATTGTGCCCTCCAAGCTTGCCATCAAGCTCAGGGACCTGGGCCTCAACTC
>JAVQJS010130555.1:0-32071 GCA_036024795.1 Galaxias rostratus | reverse complement strand
GTGCCTGTGTTCAATTATGTTTATGGAATGTGCTACTTGTAAAGCAAAACCAGCTTTATTCTAACCTATGTAGCAGAACTCGTTTAAATTGAGTAAAATAAAATGCATTCAGAAGTATTCTAAGTATTTATATTTCTTGCCAATCGGGTTGAGTGCATTCTTTTACTAGTTACATATTTATTTTGTACGTTTAAATATATAACATAAATCAGATAACTGAATAAGTAATATGTGATATGACACAGTGGAATACCCATTGCTTTAGTAACCATGGATGATCGTAAACAGTAACTATACTTTTAACACTGCATGACAGCTGCTTACCCTAAAATGATAGGACTGACTATACCACAGTTATCTAATGCACCACAAGTTTGATATCGAGAGTAGCGTAGTCAGTCATATGTCAGCCTATTTAAATAACTTGTCTAAATAGCTTGCTTGGTAGTGCCAATAGACAGCTTATATGTGATGTTAGCTCAGTCTAGCAAGTGAGTCTGCTATCTAAAGTTAGCCTAGCTCTCTAGTCAGCTAACTCGTTACCTTTCCCATTCTGAAGCGGTAGTGAAATCCGTAATCTCAAACACCTCCGACTCGGGCTGTAAAGGAAAAAAGGTGGCTCAAATAAACTACTTGACATTTTCGCAAATAAGAGCTTTCTAGATAACTTGTTAACCACTCACGTCACTGTCAGCAGCCATTTTTCTGAGAGTCCTGTTTTTTGTTTACTTCCTAAGACTGAAAACATAAGAATGACAACGGACGACGTGTATTGATCCTTGTAGGAAGCGTATTATACGACAGCGCCCTCTGTGTTCAGAATTTAGAGATGTAGGTTAAAACCATCTCGAATTTGGTTCCAACAGACTAAAAGGATAATATATATACTTGTCTTCTGTGGGACAAGTGTCTGACACCTCTTAAGACCTACAGAAAATACAGATGGGCAATAATACATTTCTCCATTTATTAAAACTACCCAAGGAAGTGTCGACAATTTAGTAGCACAAATGAACCCCACCCATAAGCGTCCCAAAAACGAACCTATTCTAAACCCATGTAAAGAAAAAAACAAATCGGTTTAATAATTTTTATTTTAGAAAAAAAAATCTGAATAAAATGGGTCCTTTTAACCAACTGTTGACAGATTTGGAAACATTCTTTTAAGAAAACAAACAAGCATTGAGCAGAAAGAACAGTCATGGATAACTCCAAGCACACAGGCCCTCCAAGCAATTTGTGCATCCCCCATTATACAAACAACGTAATAGGCTTAAGGCATTTTTGCATAGCTGCAATCAGTCCAGCAACATGTAAGAGGTTTGGTTGAACTAGTTCAGCGACAGCCACACTCATCCACTACCATATCCTGATAGTGGCGAAGTACAACGTTGTCATTGTTGTCATAATACAGCATCGAAACAGGAGATAAACGAATAGGCACACAGCAGGGTTGCGGTGTGCCACGTGGGTCCAAGGAGTGCACAAGCGTCTGTAAGATGGCATGATTAGTCCCATTTAGGCTCTCGCTGAGAGGGAAGGGGCATTCACCGTGGCAGTAGTTAGCCAGGTAGCCCTGCGGTGCAATGATCCAGTCTTGCCATCCAACATCTTTGAAATCAATGTAAAGGCGACGTGGCTTGCACACATTGCTAGGTGTCACAGGAAAGTAGACTGCACTTCTCTTCCGCCTGGAGTGACACTGCTGCGGGTTAAGGGTTACTGCCACAAAGGTGGTGTGGAACTCTGGTAGTGTTATGGTAGACTCAAATGGGAGGTTGTTACCCGGCTGAAAAGTGAGAAACTCTTCAGGATGCGTTTTGTGTGGTTGCAACTCCAGCAACAAACCATAGTTCTTTCCCGGTTTACGCCACAGCTCTGCCAGGGAGGTGAGGTCCATTGTGAGGGAACCAGCTTCAGGTTGGAGCTTCACAGACTGGGATAACAGGAGTCTACGGTTGGCCTCATGGCTGGCTCCACTTAGTGTAGCTCTAACCACTTTATATAGAGTAACACTTAAAGCTTGAGGCACCAAGAGCATCTTTGGAGAGCTAAAGATATTCCACTGAAACTTTATTTCAAGCTGAGCAAGAGAGAGTTGCTCAATAGGCTGAAGGACGGACAGGTTAAAGAAAAGATGTTTTTCCACACAGCCATGGCAGCCATTACTCCAACCAAATACTGTTCTACCTGTGGAACACAAATGTAGTGAGACTTTGACTAGAGTTATACAATAATTATTTAAACAATTGACTTAATAAGTTAAACTAGCCCAACATTGCTTTATACAACTGATTAAATCAAATGCATTCCAATGTAACTTTCTTCCATTAGCAGACTGGGTCCTAAGAGGAAAAAAAAACATTTTCCAGATACTGCAACTTTACCTTGGTCCTGCACATATCGAATAATGTTCCCTCGTACTCCATACTCAGACACTACACAAGGATCTACATCCCAAGCTTTTTGATCCGTGCTCTTTCTTAACATTTTCCACAAAACCGAAGGTACTTTTTTAAGCTCCGTGGGCTTTGGCCGAATGGCAAGCCCCAGTGAATTTAAAAAAATGCGTTCCTGAGTTTTCATCTCCTCAATGTTTGCCACGACATAAATACTTGTTAATGAAACAATGAAAACTAAAACCATGGCCATGTTTTAACTGAGCTTTAGTAATGCTCTTAGTCTCGGTCACTGGAGGCTTTTTTCTGATTCAGCTTTTAACTCTGAGGTTTGGAGATTCGCACATGCGACGGTTGTTTGGCACTGATTGACGAGTGTTTCTATTGACACTAAGGTGCGAGACGAATTATGCAAATGAGGATGACAGTGGAGCAAGAACAGGGTGCCCCCGGCCAAGATCAGAATGGGTTACTTGGAAATCTTGTTAATTGTGTATTTGACGTGTAAAAGTGTTCGTTCTTTAAGGAATTCTAATGTTGTTTCTGATTGAAATTTAGAGGCATCTGTTGAGCCTCCTACCAGTGATTCAGACTAACTAAAATCTGCATTGTGTGTGTGTGTGTGTGTGTGTGTGAGTGTGTGTGTGTGTGTGTGTGTGTGTGTGTGTGTGTGTGTGTGTGTGTGTGTGTGTGTGTGTGTGTGCACGCGCGCGCTTTCGAGTAAGTGTGCTCCTTGACATTTACTCTTATCAGTTGGAGGTGCCACTGAGATATGCAGGAGCACTCTGGTATGGGACGCCCCTTTTCCGTGGCAATGCAAGCCTGGTACACAGACCATTTCTTGACCTCGTCTCCAGGCAACCACTTAGAAACTCATATACACTCAGTAACACGCAACTTAATTGACATTTACCATCATTAGTTGGTTTTGTTTGTTTGTTTGTGGTCCGTTTTACTATGGACATTACGTTTAAGAGAGAGAGAAACACACACACACACACAGAGAGAGAGAGAGAGAGAGAGAGAGAGGGGGGGGGGGATTGGACACTCCCAAGATTTTGCAGCTTGCCCCCTCATTCCTTTACTTTTCCCTTAAATTGCATAAAGCTCAGAAGAGCGAGCCAGTTCTTAATAGCACTCCAAAAACATCTAAATGCCTAAATCTGGATTGATTACATGACATTCTGCAATTATTCACCTACCCTTCTGATCACTGCATTTTAAGGACAGCAATGGCTTATTGGTGAGCATCTGTTAAAATTATTTTCTGTTAAGTCACTTTCCAAAATGCTATTCCCATTAAGGGAAGTTTATACAAAATCTTCACTGCATCACTACATTAAAACTAAATATATTGTAGAAAATAAATATAGTGAAGCATGTCAGACATTGAGTTGTATAATCTTGAGACCAATGAAACTCAGATGATTTTGTATTGGACACATGTTAACATTTAGGCCTTCTGCATACTTAATGATAGCAACGTTGTGTCGACAATGATCTTCGAAGAGAAAATAAATTTAAATTCACAGTTTACAATTACTCAAATTTGTGTTTTTTATTTACAGTGAGAAGTTAGCTATTTGGTTCACTGGCAGTTGCACTTTGTGTGTCATCTGGTCAGCAGCTGCAGATGACCAAGTTCATGTTCTTGTCACTGCGGGCTTACTAGGTGATTGGCCAGGGGACACACCTTTTATTAATGCAGCATCCAAGTCCACAAATATCCCTGTACCTACTGGTGGTTTCGAACCAACACCTAGCACACATAGGTGAGTTTAGTATCTCTCTGACAATATACTTTTAATTTAATGCAATTATTGCTTTAACTTACATAGTGTGAAATCAACTTGAGGTAGTTCAGGTCAAGGCCATTTTATCACTGATATTGGATATGTCCAAATAATTTGTCTTTGTATATCATGAATAAACCTCTAGTACTTATTATGTAATTTATGCCTGCAGAGATGTGGAAATGGGGTTGTCTTCACACTCAGTACTTGAAAATGTGTACACGTCAGTAGCTGCAACAACAACAGCAGTCTCCGCAATTGTCAAACCTACAATCCAAGTAATGCCATGGACATCGGGAGCTAAAGTAAACAGCACTTCTTCAGTCAACACCACTCAGATAGTCTTAGTTTCAAATTCTACGCCTCCATTGACACCCTTTACAACTCCTACTCCAAGCCCCTTCCATAAAGCACATGTTCAACCTTTTGTGCCCCCCACCACCCTTCCAGGGGGGCCTTCTCAAACACCAGCCCACCTTTCTCCCACGATTGCGGATGTTGACGGTGACTATGAGAAGAAGATAGACGACAGGGTAGAGGAGACATCCGCGCCAGGCACCGCAGAGGACCCCCCACTGTGTGACTTTGACCCCTGTGTTCACCTACAGAGGCCCTGCCTTGAGCTCAGGGAGGCCAAGGAGCGAAGATGTAGCTGTCCAGGTCTGACTCCACCCACATCAACCCCTGGACCCGTGGTAGCTCTCGACATCATGAAAGTCTGGCCAGAGACAGCCAGTGTGCGTTGGTGCGCTCCCTATTCTTCTGTGGGTTCATTTAGTGTTTGGGTGATGAGGCAGGATGGAAGCGTTCTCAGCAACAGCAGTGTGAGCTCCTGGGCCAGGCAGGCTGATGTGTTTGGATTGGAGCATCGGCAGATGTACAGAGTATGCGTGAGTGTACAGTATGGCTTGAAAACGTCTCCTACACGTTGTGTACTTGTCTTTACTCCCCAGAAGAGTGAAGTCATTGCACTGTATGTGCTGGCAGGAAGCTGTGCCATCTTTCTGCTGATGGTGGTCGTGCTGGCTGTGTGTCTTTACAAACAGTGTAAGAAAGGCTCCATTCCAAACCAAGAAGTTCAAACCCTCCACAGTCCAAAGCTCACCAGTCACGTGTCCATTGCCAACCCTGCCTACACTCAGGATGGTGATCGAAGTGGTCCTGTAAACATGCAGAACTGTTAAAATCAAATGCACAAGATCGTTCTGTGAGTTAAATGATTCTAATGCTTGGGATTTACTTGTAACATGTAAACCTGTCTTATTAATATATAAGCATATGAATTATATATTGTCACCATTATATTTATCATTATTTGTTTGGGCAGTCTTTGAGCATAATATATCCATAATGTTAGCTGACATTCTTACTCACCTAAGGTTCGAATTGTAAGGTAATCATTTGCTAGAATGTTTAACAAAATCAGTGACCTCTCTTTTGTGTTCTAATCTAAAACGGCATTGTGACTTGTGCTTAAAGATTTTACAGCATTGCATTTCTATAAATACATTGCTTGGCGGTTAAACTCACACTACTTAACATGATGTTTATATTGTAAGCCACTTCCATGAAGACATTAGGTCTCACATTAAAAAAAAAACAGGCAAAAACAAATGATGCCATTGGATGGGATGATGATTTAAATCACATTTATTTACAGAACAGTATGTACAGTAGAGACCAGAGAAGTGCAGTATAATAACAAAGTGAAGCAGGACTGGATAAAATAATAGCTCCATGTTCATTGGACTTAGAATGAACAAAAAGATTAACGTTTCATTTAATCATTCATTTTAATTCGGTGGTATGTGTGCATAGCATAGGACACTGATTCTTTAATACACATCCCTCACCCACACACACACACACACACACACACACACACAGATATAAGCTATATATGGACAAACAATAGATAGATAAGACAATAGATTCACAAGTCCACAGACTGATTTGCATTTTAATCCTCACTAAGTCAAACACCCTCATACAGACACGCACACACACAATTACAAATGTATGCATACGACATATTCGATCCAAGACATACAGTAGCTCAGTAGTCAAGCAATTCTCACCAATCTAACACAAGTTGTCTAGAGCTTTGGTGTGTTTCCTAAGACAGTTTATCGATATACTGCATCTGTGTTGGCTCGGGCCGCATTGAATGATTGAAAGGATTTGGCAATGCGTGGATTCTAACCATCCAGGTAGTGGGGCACATTCTTATTTTTGAGATCAGGGAATGAGAACAAGACTGAGACAGCAGTCAATATATATATATATTTATATATAGATCTATTCAAGGAGCTATTTACACTGTCTAAAGAGGGGGGAAAGGGAGAAAATATAAATATACATGAGCTCGAAATTATCAGCAGGTGTCGCCAGTGTTTCCTTTGTCCAGTTTCTGATGACTTCAATGCTCCTGTGAAGTGAAAGTTTCATGCTTAGGAGGTGAAAGGCCAACAGTGCCTATGATCGTCCTGGCTTGTAGTCAAACGGACCCAATCTACCCTAGCGCTCCAACCCAGCAGAGTCCATTAAGGGCCCAGGTTGAATCTGTCCAAGTGCAGGCCTACAAGCAGGGGGTTGTTGTGGGTGAAGAACTGGGGGTTGGTCAACTCACTAGGGGTCACGTGGCATTGACCTCTAGGATGTGGTCATCAGTAGCAGGGAGCACCAAAACTTGTCTTCCTTGGCTGTGGTTAAAGACCTGGCCTGGGCTGAAAGGCTCCAGACGAGGCATGGGTAGACCTTTCTGCTGTTGTTCCCCGCTGCCCAGAGAGTGAACACTCCCTCGGCTACGAATGCTGGCTGTGTCTCCCTGGTCGTCCAGAGTCTTATCCAGCAGAGAGAGGGTGTCATTTTCAACACAGCTGTCTGGGTACATTATAAAGACAGGGTGATTTCATTAAGTACACAGCACAACAACAGATTTCACATCAAGATATTAGTTATATATTGTTGCTGTTTGGCATTTAATTGAGCTTTGCAAATTCTGGAAAAACTAATGACAATCTGACAACAGTGTCTTTGAGTGTTTTGAAAAGCGCTTTATAAATATAATGTATAATTATTATTATTATTATTATTATTATTATAAAAACCTTGATAAACATTTCCTTTGTTACGCAAATGCTATGTTTTGGATATTACTTTACTAATAATAACAATATTCCTAAGAACATTTTATTAATATAATATTATAAATAGTAGAAAACTAGGGCACCCAGTATGTCTCATGTTGCCAATGTAAACATGAACTACTTCAGACAAAAATATAATTTAGCACTTCTTAGTTAAGTACACTTGATAGGGACGGATGACAGTGAGCGATATCCTTCTGGTGCAGCCGTCGAGAAGACAGTCGACCTGACTAAGCCTTTGCGCTCACGGTACATGGCACATCCACAAAGACTAACCTGGGTCTGGTTGAATGGCGGGAGCTGCGGTGTGAGGCAGATACTTGAACACTTTGATTTTGGGGAAGGGCAAGTAACCGGCAAACAAGGGCATCAGCTCAATCTGTACCCGGTGTGTGGCGTTGGCAGACAAGGGCATAGACACCATCCCTGAACTCTTCCCACAAACGGCCCAGTTACTGCTGCTATCAGCCACTGTGGAAGAGGAGAGACGGGTGTACAGATGGACACTCCAAATACAACTGCAAGCGGCTTTTGAAGGGCACGTTTGGTTTTAGAACTGCATTCATGCTCTTACCCTCATACATGAGCTTGGTGGTGCGAATGACATCGGGCTCGCCCTTGCCCTCCTCTCCCAGCTCTCCCTCGCCAGGCTCCGTCAGCCGTGTAATGGACACCTCCAACCCGCAGAGGGTGCCAGAGTGACAGTCCTTCTCCCCTGAAGCAGGCAGAATCTCAGCTCGCAAGCTGTATACTGTCTGTTAGGGGGGAAATGTTCCATAACAGGCATTTTATGATATCACATAAAAGTGAAATATTTGCAAACCTTTAGCACCAAATTATGGGGGATGAAAATGAAATGAGCCATTTGTCACGTTTACAGACTGTGCTTCAAGTATGTATAAAACTATTAGAAAATTATTTATAGAATTATACTCACAGTTACTCTCTCCAACTGAAACTCGTAGTGGTATGGTTTGAAGGCAGATATGTTTTCGTTGACCGGCGAAAAGCTGGCGGAGAAAACGCACTGTAGACAAGAGGGCAGGTCTGCCTTCCACCTCACCTCCCATAGGCTGAATACACACTGCTTGCTGCACACCTGCTAGAGGGGAACAAAAAAGAGAATAATAACTCAAAATGCTGTAGAAGCCCCAATTTAACACTTGACAATCCTGTAATTCAATAGATGTTGGTGGGATAAAGACAGCTATTTATAAAGTAAAGCTTTGCAAAGCCGAACGGACGGCCCTTGGCTTATAAAGTCACCTGTTGTGCTTTAATGTTGAGGGAAAGCAGTTCCAGTGAGGTCCCGTGTTGTTTCTCAGTCAGCTTCTGGTCCCCAAGCTGGAAGTTCATGTCAGACACATTCTGCAGACAAACCTGGATGTACTTCCTGTTCACAAGTTAAAGTTCACAAGTTACATCCTTGTGATCGGCAATAATAATAATGCATTTCATTTAGTTTAAAGTGCTTTATCAAGACACTCAAAGCACCTTTACACAATTAGATCACCAATTAATTTAATAGAATGAACAATGGACCAACAGCTATCAAACACTACACCCATTCTGAGTGATACCACGGCAGCCAATTTGTGCCAGACCTGCTCACCCAATATATATTACGTCTTTCTCACACACAAAGAACACACAGACCAACTCCAGATTAACGGTCAGTGACTGCTCAGGGCACTGGCAGGAGGATGAGGCATGTTTTTTGTACTGTGGGAGGAAACCGGAGTACCCGGAGGAAACCCATGCTAACAAGGGGAGAGCATGCAAACTCCACACAGAAAGATCTCTGGGTCAAGGAGGGGATCGAATCCAGGACCTTCCCGCTGTGAGGCAACGGTGCTAACCACTGCACCACCGTGCTAATAACACACACAACAAAGTATTTTGTTGATACCTGTGCGGCACTTGCACGTTTTGCAAATGGATGGAGGATATGTATTTGTGGACCAAAGAATGCACACCTGTTCCCAGCAGAGAGCAGCGAGTGTTTGGTCTTGAAGGGGACGTAAAAGGTGAGGGCCAGGATGGTGGAGTAGATGGACCAGGGACAGTCTATAGAGATCTACAGAGGACAGGCAGAGCGAACATGCTTATGAACATAACAGAGGCACTTTAAAAATTACTCGTAAAGTGATGTAATTGCCAACTCCAGTCAAAGGGTGCGGTGTGTGAGCATACCCTCTGGTCGATCACAGTCATGGGCGTGTCGGGGTGGCTGTAGCTGCGGGGCCGGTGGCGGACCTCTCCGTTGGTCAGCCTCTCGTTGGCTGGCCGGTCAGGGCCGGACGGTATCACACATAGCACTTCCAGCTGAAACTCCAGGGTGTGGTACGGAGGGGTGGGGGGCAGGCTAATGCTGGTCACCTTCTCAGACGACTGAATGGACAGCACGCTCTCCCCTACACACTCTGGAGAAGCGGGTCCATGACACAGGTCCACATTTTTAATGGATTGTTCTCTGATAAACTTTTGTTCTTCGGTAGGTTACAATGTTGAAGTAAGCTTTGAGCATCTGGCCGTGTGTGTGTGTGTGTGTGTGTGTGTGTGTGTGTGTGTGTGTGACGAGCACTGACCAGCGGCGGTGTTGAGGATGGTCGCGGAGCAGGTGGAGGAGGGCAGGATGGGCATGGTGTCCGTGTTACTGAGCTGCAGGGCGTCGCCCTTCTTCACCGTGTAGTGACCTGTCAGCAGGGTGAACTTGACCTTCTGAGGCAAGCCTGCCAACAGGGGCTCTGAAACACACCAACGCCAGAGTACTCTGAAATCCGGATCTCACAAATATACTCCTCAGTAGTTACGAAGAACATCACATTTTGACTCAAACTACCATCAGGTTGAGGTCATAGATTTTCAAAATGGAGTCCAAGACTGACCTGTGAGGGGCTCCACTGTTAGCTGGGGCTCCTGGGAGTAGACCTCGTACTGGACCAGAGGGTACATGTGAGGTAGCACAAACTGGACCTGGCCCACGGTGGCACAGACCTGGCGAAGCGTGTAGGTGCCGGAATCACCACTCTGCAAAAAGGGATGAAGGGAGAGGGATGAAGACCGCAAGTCGAGAAAAAAATAGGTTGTTCTGTAGGAGGGCCACAACCACTGTGAGTGTGAGCCTCAAACAACGATGGGGTCTTACTGGTGCCGTAAATAAGACTTTGTTGATGCCAGGCTCCAGAGTCACATCCTGGACTTTCAGCATCTGGGCCCCTTCGTCCATGGCCACTGGCGCCGGGCTGACGCTGTTAGGCGTGTCCGGCGACGAGCTGCTGTCGCGGCGGCGCATGATGAGGTGCGTGTTCTTGCACACCATGCCGGTGGAGTTGAGCGAGTTATCGGACGGGCTTCTGTCCTGAATCTCATCCAGATCCAGAGAGGGGCCTGCTGCCGAGCAGGTAGGGGGACCGCCGGAGGAGTTGGCCTGCGAGAAGTGAACGGTTCCTGGGTGGTTTTGCCTCTGTGCTCCCTTGGACCTTCCATGAGTCCCGGCTTGCTCCAGACTGAAGTGAACGCTGGCGGCCAGCTGCTCCAGGTGTATTGACACAGGCATTAGACAGCGCAGACTCAGCTCGACCTGTAAGGTGGCGCCTGAGTGCACTGTGGCTGTGGACGGGTGGAACTCCAGCTGCGTGAGATGAGCAAAAGCGTTCATGCTTAACGTCACCTTATGGCCTGCAGAGGGAAAGAACGGACAAGGAATGAGATGTTGCACTTGAAAATTAAAACTCAAAAGCTAGAGATGCTAAGGGTTTAGATGAACTACCTTTGCCTTCTCCTGATTTGCTGGCAAAGGTCAGGATATCTTGACAAAAGTGCTTCCTCTCCTCAATAGTCAGGTTCACATCACCTGCCAACAAGGCACTGGTCTGTAGGTAGCTGTGCATCACAGTTAAGGAAATGGTCCTGAGAACCTTTGGACATTTCAATAAAAGCCTACAACACTATGGCGCTTAGACCACATGCACAATCCTTTTGCATGAACCCTAAATTCAGCTATGAATACAAGTGTTCCAAAAGTAAACAGATATTCATTTAGGTCCTTGTCACAGAGCCATTCTCTTTTTAATGGATGAAGCTACTGTAACATGGCACTGGTTGTCTTGTGAAGGATACTCTTCTGTCCTTCCAAGTAGTTTCTGACACTCTGCAATCTGCTTTCTGGTGTGAGTGACAGGTAGGTTCCACCCTTCCGAGACATACGACTTCAGAGCCTCCTGCAAGAAGCCCTCCGCCCGCTCCGGGTCCCCCTTCCTCCTACGGACGCACGGTTCAGAGTTACAGTGGCCATATTACTAACATTGCAAAGGGCAAACTTTGCTGTGTCGTTGTGCGGTTCTGTTGCGTGACATACATATAGAACTCGGCCAAGCTTTTCCCCACCAGTCTGGCTGACCTCATCCTGCGAATGGCTGTGTACATCTCCATTGCAGCGTGAGATAACTCCTGGTCACAAAGCATTGAAGAGATGAAGACATACAGAGTAACGCTACACATTGTGGAAGACCAGACTGCAGGTTCAGTGACTAGGTTATTGGGCCTCAAACTTACGAGATAGTGTCTTTCAAAAGCCTCCACGGACGATAAGGCCTCCTTGAGCTTTTTATAAGGACTCTGCAGGCTGTTGACTGAGGAGGGACAGAAACCAGACACATTAAGAGAAACACACACCAAGTTAATTGAGGGCTGATCTTCTCTCATGACCTTCTGAACATTCGGAACATAGAGGCACCACTCATATTCTTACTGGTCTCAGGCCTCTCATCTCCCAAGCCGGCCAGTAGGTCCACGGTCCGGTTCAAGTCCTCAGAGGTAGGTCCCTTTACAGACACCAGGCCACATAAGTCACCCAGGGATTTGAGCTACGGGAAGAAGCATGAAAAAGCAAAGTTTATCTAAAATGATCAGCTTAAACATGCATTAAAAGTTTATTAAACATCTAAATAAGCAACATTTTTTAAAAGGGATACTACAGGAAAGAACAGATTACCAATCTATTGCTGTGTTACCTTATCAGTAGCATAGGCCCACAGGCCAACAGTATGGGAGCAGTTAGCAGCTAGTTGGGCCTGATCACAGCAACCTTCGATCCTGTGCAGGACTTCCAGACAGCTGAGGAACACCCAGCAGTCAAGCGCTCCCTCCAGGACAGAAACCTACAAAACAACATTCTGCTTAACATATTGTGATGACATTCACAAAAGCAAACATAAATTCTTAAGTAGTTAGGTAAGAAAAAAATCTGAAAAAAATCTGAAACTTCAACTATACGAACAGACAAGATAACCAAGTCTCTTATAAAAAGCGGAAGATGCGAGGTCATAAAAAGAGAACATAACAAAAGAAAGAACATGACCAAGGCCAAAGCTATCACAGCCATGCAGTACCTCAAGCAGACGCAGCTCCTGGACACAATTGTGCAGCAGCTCCAGGGCTCTCTGGGTGACCTCCCAGGGCCTCTGGAGGAAGATGAGCAGGGTGCACTGGCGGGAGAAAAGGTAGCTCCTTAGGTCCAGCAGGCTAGCCT
The DNA here is from genome assembly GCA_036024795.1 of Galaxias rostratus. Lineage (NCBI taxonomy): Eukaryota > Metazoa > Chordata > Actinopteri > Galaxiiformes > Galaxiidae > Galaxias > Galaxias rostratus. The sequence continues at coordinate 19,197 of JAVQJS010130555.1, read as the reverse complement.
CCCCGTGCTGGATCCCGTCCCTCTTCTCCATGTCGATGGGTCGCCGTAGGAGCAGTCCGTTCCAGCTCCGCACGGGAGCACAAAAGGAGCCCAGCCAGTTAGCCCCATCTGCAGGAAATGGGGAAATAAACGTCGAAAAGCCACCTACTACAATAGAGGAAGTCTAATCAATCTAAAAGGGAACAGAGAATCGGTTTCGTTTTATTTTAAATAAACTTACCGCCAGCTCCAAAATTAAGGACATACTGAGTGAAGAGAGCATCCAGCTCATCATACTGGACCAGAGCATCTTCAAACTGCTGTAACATCTCAAACACAAAGGCCAGCTCCTCCTGCACATTCACATGTACAGATTAGCTAATATCATATGGTTAGGCAATAGCCCACAAAATATATGCATATATTTGAATAATGTGCTTCATATGACAACAAGGAAAAACAAAGACACATTCTCTCTCTCTCTCACTCACTCACTCACGCACGCACGCACGCACGCACGCACGCACACACGTACACACGTACACACGTACACACGCACACACCTGAACCATGAAATATTCACAGAAGCTCCAGCCTGGCTGGGTGCGTTTCTCTCGGAGAGTGCGCATGTCATCTTCAAAGCGGCCAAGGTTCTTTGTGAAGGACATGAGCAGCAGGGTGCGCAGCTTCAGCAGGAAGGAGCACCAAGACTCCTGAGAGCGCGACGAGTCCTTCAGTGGGTCTGACAATACCACACATCTGACGGGAGCAGAGGGACTACATACGTATCAAAAGGCACAACAGCAAATCAGAATTACTACAATGGCAGCAGGGGTATGATGCAAGGTTGCAAGGTTGTTTTGCACACAGACCCCTTTGTCTTTTTACACAGCTGGGACATTTCTCGTCTTCCTACCTGTCGTTCTGCTTGTTGCAGAAGTCGTTCCGAATCTTGTCCACGATGGAGGAGCGCGGCAAGATGTTGGTCTTGTTCTTCTTCTTTGCGTCGCTGGTCTCCACCACCACGATGACCCAGTCAGCAGACCCATGAACCCGCAGGCTGTTCTGCCACCGTATCATATCCTCCTTCACTGAACTCTTGTACACCTCTGTGTCCTGCACAAGGCCACAAATTCAGTATCTTAATAATAATAATAATACATTATATTTATAAAGCGCTTTTCAAAACACTCAAAGACGCTGAATATCTTCACAGGATATTCTAAGTGTGGAATAAAATCTGAAAGGACTAAACCAAACTAAATGAAAAATAATAATAAAAAACTAAATTTAGGATTCCTGAAAACAAATGTGCACCCACAAAGATCAATAAAAGAGTATCAATGGGCAAAGACAATAGACTTAGACTCATGCACACCCTCGCACAGAGGTTTTTTCAGAGAGGCCTGCCATTCTAAATCAGTCTTTAGTCTTTTCAAAAGGGGCTTACTATTTAATTAAAACAGACAGATAGATAAAGCTTAGGCTAAGACATCTATTATGTTAAAAACCAGACTGAATCCAGTTACCTCTGACAACATCAAATGACAAAAACACACTAATGGACAAATGGCAATAAAGTCCATTTTAATAAATTCAATAAATAAAATGTAAATCAATAAAATATACAAAATCTAGCCTTTTAAAGGATAGCTGTCTCTTTTTAGTGAAATATCTCTTTAAGAGTCCGTTTATTACGCCCCTGTGACAAAAAGAATTGCGAAGGTTTTAATGAGCTAACCTACTTATGAAGCTAAAAAGAAGTCCTGTTATGTCATCTGCGTTGGTAACGAGTTAGAGCACTTCCTTAAACAAGTGAGCTTCCCATGCCAAAGCACATCAATCACCTAGAAAGTTATTGTTTTACGAACTAGATTCCATCCTGTGTCCTATTTTACAGGATGAACAAAAACTATCCTGGAAAAGCTCTAGCGCAAGTATATCCATAAATATGCCATCACCAAATATACTGGAACATTGTTGCTGAATTATTAGGGCATCAATGGAAGTCAGGTGCTTGTGTGCATAACGCAGCAATTACAAAAAGGTATGCGACATCAAAAGGGACTGTAACTCACACAGCAATCAGTCCAGTAGATGTGAAGAAAGGGGAATGTCAGAAGAGCCTTGTTGCCATCTTTGGGAAGCAAGTCCTCTTTGAACTGGACAAAGTTGGCTTCCAAGTGAATCATCTTTGGGGCACGGCCATATGTCCTGTTGATGAAAGACACTGTTACACTGTGAAGTGGGAACACTGTTAGTGCTCCTCAGCATGTTTGGTCATTCTGATTATCCATACAGAGTTTATTGGGAGGGTTAATTCTTCTATCAGTAGCAAATACCAGCTATTTCTTTTTAGCTGATGTAAAGCTATACCTCCATGTCGAAGGTACTGCACATCAAGCATAGCATGGGCTACAAAACATAATTAAACAATTGGGCAGCATCTTATCATATTTGAAAGCATACCTTCGCCATTCCATTGGCTCTCTGGGTAGCTGTTGGGCCAATGGAGTGTAGAGAGATGTGAACAAGGCCTGGTCCCCGGCACCTGCATTGAAAGGGGAAGGGGCAAGTGAGCGAGAGATCTACACTATGACATGTCTATTAAAAATAGATTGCACCCATCATATCACACGGTGCCCAAGTAACTTCCATTGTGAACTAAAAGCAAGAGATCATACATCTAATTTTTATATTTGTATATTATAACCGCAAGAACAGATTGTTGATTTTGAAATAGGTTGTTCAAGGACAATTTATTTGGGCAAGTGATGCCAAGTTGAACCGGGAAAAACAAGAAGAAATTCTAAATTGTATGTAAATCTTCATACCTAAGGAACGGAACTTAAGGTACAGAACAAAATACAACAAAAATGATTGGGGTAATCCAAATGAGGTCAGGTTACAATTCCTAATCACAGTTTCTCATTGGTTTTACTTATCGACTATAAAGTCTACAGCCCCATATACCTACCCTAAAATTATATAGATTAAAAAGACAAATAATTTCTGCATCATCCAAAGAAGCCTGCTTAAAAGTAACCTCAAGATTCTTTTTTGGCATGTGGCTAAAATGGCACAGGTGTTGACTGAAGAAAATCCTTGTCCCCTCCCCCAACCGAACTCTGTGTGGTTAGGTGACATGAGCGCAAGAGCAGGGGGGTCCTTTACAACTGTCAAGAACTTGAGGATACTTTGTACTCATTTCATATTCTCAGCCAAAAGTGCTAAAGGCAGACATTTTCTAACTTATAGTTTGCACTTCCTTGTTTGATTTAGTTCTTTTCATTGAATCAAAATGTGTTAGACTATCTACTTTATACCATAACCCAACTGCATACCGAGAGCTGAGAACTAGTAGGTAACGCGGGGTAGCTGTCATACAACGAATGTGCTTACTTATGAATAAGACTTTTGAATAAACTGAATCACCGATGCCGATTGAAAGATGTGTTACTATAAACAGACTGGCAAAGATTGCCATACGAGATACCACTTAATCCCAACATTTCGGCTGTATGCCCCATTCCTACAGATTAAGTAACGTTAGCCTGCAGTGTGTTGAATAAACTCTGGCCCCAGGAGTAGCCAATTCTTAAAATAAACCGGCTCAGAGAACCCTGCATGAAATGTCAACCAAGGATCTCACTCTTCTTATCTGCTTGCACGTTCACATACTTAACAGTCTAAAGCGCTTGCAGAAAATTAGACGTTGTGACTGATTAAAATAGCTAACAACCCACAGGAGCTAACTTCGGTTAAGTGAATTAATTCTAGATGATAGCAAGTTGGCAAAACTGCAGAACAAACCGTGGCGTGACGTAGCTAGCTAGGCCTATCAGCTAATGCTAGCTTGATAGCTTTAGCTACCTGAAATCACCATGAACCAGTATGCAAATAGACTATGGAGAAATACTCAATGCACCACCCGCCATCTAAATTTACTGGCATCACTTATCGGGTCCTTAATCTTATAAAGGAGGAGCTGTTGCAGCAATTCCTTTACTCGAGCCAGTAGCAAGGGCTCGCAGTCATTCGGCGAGCTATCTAGTTAGCTAAGTAGCAATGCTAGCTGCTAGCTGTCAGACTGAAAATTGTGACTGCAACATCTCTTCGCAAAGAAACACTCACATGTCACAATAGGCTTGTTTTCCATTGTATAAATGATCGGCTTTTCTTCTTGAGGCTCCATGTGTATTAGCGGTAGCCCCCCATTAAAATGTCATCCAAATTCTGGGTTGTTATTGGTAATTGCTTGTGTGTGCAGTTGTGATGAATCGATGGGGCCTGTGTCCCCCTTGTACTTCCTGGAACACCTTCGCACAGAGAAGCCTACGTAAACTGCGTGATTAAAGGGACATCCCAACCGATCTAAATGCGGAGAAGTTCGATATTTGGAATCAACTGGAAAATCTATTCGAGGTCAAAGCTATTAATTTTCTGTGTGTATGTGTGCTGATACGTACACATTGGATAGATGTTATGATTGAGAAAACATGATCTGAAATTGTCAAGTGCATGAGTATCAGTAGGCAATTCCATTGGGAATTGTCCCCGTAAAAAAAAGATTTCAAAATGTTTTTTATTTCATTTTTTACTTTATTGTTTTACTACAGAATTTGTCATCTACATTTTAATAGTAATCTTTCATTAAAATTAACTTGCCATTGCCACTGCTTTAAACATTAATTGTCTTCCTAAATTTCTTGATTGTATTGTAACAATGTATTGTCAGTCTTTACTCATTTCCCATTTTATCTCCAAAGTCTAGTTATCTTCTTTATGAGCGTCATCCTTTTCTTCTTCACCTGAATTTTTTTCCTCACTATCTCCTACCACTGTTCTCTCCATTCCATTAAATTGTTCTTCAGTGTCTTTCCTGCTTTCTACATCTGCTTCTATTTTATAATGTTTATTGTGAATCGATATCTGTACCTCTACCTTAACCTCCCCTGTCCCTTCTTCTCCTTCTCCTCCTTCTCGCTCATAATTCTCGCATCCCACCCCTACAACTCTCTCACCCTCAACTTCCTGTTCTTTTTCTTCTGCTCCTTCATCAACTTCTGATGATACAGCCCCCCATCCCTTCGTCTCCAGCTCTAACAACTCCACCCTGGACATAATCTTGCGGTTACTGGACTCTATCTCCATCATCAACCGCGCAAGTTTGGTCTGCAGCGTGTCCAGGTTTTCCTCCAGCCGTTCCACCTTGTTCTCCACCTTATCCTCCTCTTTTGAATCGCTCACTGCAGAATCCTCCAGCATGCCCATCTTGATCAGGATGTGACGACCCTTCTCCTCCAGGTGGCGCTTAGCAGCTGGGAACTCAGATAGCACGTCTGTTAGGTCCTCCTTGGACAGGCTGAACAGGTCCGAAAAGCCAATGCTGCGAATATTGGCTGTCCGTCGATTTCCAGATTTGTTCCCTTTTAAAATATGTATTTGAGAGTTTGGGTCAAGTGTAATAGCTAATTTCTTTAACAAGATAAGACCTACTTTATTCTGTCCCATAAAACTGGAATATGAATTTGTTTTCCAGCGCATGAGAGAACAACAAGAGCAACCTTATTTGCACACCCAAAAATATAGTCCCTTGTTAAAAGGCTTCCCAAATGCTCCTTATTATCCACTTCAAAACTACTGGAAGCTGCATTCATTATTATCAAACATCACCATGAAGAGCATCTAAAAAAATGTATGCACACAAGCTAAGCTCAATCTGCGGTTAAATGCAGAGACCACCCTTTATGCATTGTACTGTACCATGAGCATTGTACTATACCCCCCACCGCCCCTCCATACAAGCTTGGGATGACAAAATTTGTCAATTGCGATAAAGGATAACATTTTAGACATGAACACCTACCTTTGATATTGATGATGCTGATCTCACCAAAAAAGTTCCCATCACTCAACACAGCGAACTGTGTGACTCCATCATCTGCGACCACTGCTAATTTGCCTTCTTTGATAATATACATCTCATGCCCCACATTCCCCTTCTTGCAGACATACTCCCCTGGACTGTAAACCTATCAGGTAGAGAGTGGGATGAAGGGGTTGATAAAAAGTCACCAGAGATCTCTGTTGCCAGAGATCAATTTATTGATATGATACAGTCCCCCATCCTACAGTTCAGATGTAAAACCCTATATCCACTCTTATGGGGTTTTTCAATAATAATTATATATCCTGACGGTCTAAAAGTACAATCTACAACTCCTGACCTGTGGTGTTAGTTTTAGAACCAGCTCTGATAGAAGACTTTTTTCACAGTTCTGGAAGATTGTGACTTTAGAAAGAATTGGAAGGTGAACGCTGACAGCTATCTCTGTTTGTAGCTGAACAGGCAGCTGTTGCAAGATCTCATTTTCCCGTGTGATTTTCCGGTTGATGTATAGGTGCTGATACCAGTTGTTCACACGGTTTCGTAGCTCTTTGTTAATGTAGTGGCCATGCAGATAGGCCTTAACCTGGAATCAGACATGGTACTATTAAATCAAGACTTAGAATAGTGTAGTTTCAACATATGGTCAAATCTACAAATTGATTATAAATAAACATAATTGTAATGTTTGATCATATACCTATGGTAATCTAGCACCAGTGGGCACAATCCAAGAGTGAATATTATTACAATTTACAAATAACAAATGCCCATGATGAGACAACTTTCATCAACAGTAATCAAGCTTATTTGTTTATTTTAGCCCCTCACCAGCTCATGGTTGGGGAAAAAGATGTTGTCACGGTTCCGCAGGTTGCTAATTACACTGCCAACATTGCCCACAACAGATGCAAACACTAGGACAGCAATGAGCAGGTCAACGGTCATGAACAGGTACTCTTCCTCCTGTTGTGGCTGTGGAACATCCCCCACAGTGGTTAAGATCAGAGTAGAGAACCAGAAGCTGTAAAAGTACTGACGCCGCTCTGCTGCAAAATCTGGGTCTGAGATGTTGGGGTAAACCCAAATGTCTTTTCCAAAGCCAATGTAGTTGGACAGAGCAAAGTAGAAGCATGCGTTCCAGTGGATCAACACAAAGATATAAAGCATGAGCTTTGCAATGCGAAAAGTGTTGGGATATGAGGATCTTGTCTCCATGCGATCTAGTGCCTCATTGAGGCGTGATACTCGCAGAAAGCGGTTAATTCGCACCACTGAGCAGTGTATTCCAAAACAGAAGTAGAGGAGATCTGTGGGCAGTAGGGAAAGAAGGTCCCACAAGAACCCAGAGGAGCGCATGTAATGCTTCCTCAAGCTAGCCAGGTCCCTGACAAGTATGCCTTGTTCCAGGAACCCTGCAATGGGCAACAAAGACTGTTAAGGTTATCTGAACACATGTATCTTCCTGGACAGAGTTATGGTATTCAAAATTGGTGAGACATGCGCTGATGACATGCACATTGCATACTGCATATTGACATGCACTCTGTTTAAAACATGACTACATGTAGCATTAATGTCTAAACAATACATGTTTTAGTTTTACCTGTGCGGAATTTCACAATCATATCAGCCACATAAAGGAGGTCAGAGATGTAGTCCAGTGAGAGCCACAACGTAAGGTAGTTCTCTTCAATCGCATAGAAGCACATCCTTTAGAATATTTTTTAATATTGAAACAGTTATCAGTATTCTGAAAGATTGTTGAAGATTAAATAATGAATACTGATTGTTTGTCTGTAATCTTTCTGGTATTTTTTCTGCGACAGATAATAAGCCTAAAAATCTGTGAAACAGCCCATTATTTCCATAAATACTACTCCACATGATTGATGGCTCGACAAGATATTTAGCCAGTGAAGATAAATAAGTTCAACAGCATTTACATGCCAATGCACATACGTACCTGCATACTATGATCACCCAGTTATAACACACAGGGAACAGCATGACCTGCAGCCATGTATAATAAAACATTTCTGATGGATCAATCACCCATTCCCTCCATCTGAGCAGGCAAACAAGAAGAAAAAAGAAGAAGAAATGTATACCTAACATTTGGACACTTTGGAGAATCGAGTCTTAATATATTTGCTTTTAAGCCAAAATATTTGAGGTTATGCTAACTCGTCATGGGATATTTTTTATTATAATTAAAACCCTAATGTCATTTGCCATGACATTGATAAATTAAACATGTCTTTTATATTCAGACTCATAATAAAACGACACCTCATGCAAGGTTGAGGGCAAAAAAAAAACAGAAAAGATTTAAGCTACCAGGGAAAATATGCATAATAAATAATGCTGCACAACGCACAACGTTGCACAAATATATTATTTGACTGAACAATCCATTACTTGCCTTATTTTGGACTTAACATTCTGCTCAGTTTTTTCTCCTTCCTTCTTTTCCTCTCCCTTTCCATCCTCCTTTTGCATGTGATTCCACCTGAAGAGCCTTGCCCATTGGCTCATCTTATCTGTTGTATCTAGTTTTCAAATAGTTGTTGTAATTTAACCAATAGGTCACTTTCGACTGGTCTCAAGTGGTGTGTACACTGAAATGGGTTTGAATTTTCCTAGGGTTAACCTGTCAAAGCAAGTAAGTGCTGGAGTTTGTTTAGTGAGTGCAATGGATCTATATTGCTTGGTTCGCATAACAACACCTGGGGATGCTTGTCACCATGGAGGTGAACCACAACAGATGTAAGCAGCCCCCAATGAGGTACCTCCCCATAGACTAGATTTATATCCCGTGTCTAACAAAGGATGACACAGGAAGAATTTAAACCAATAAGGTTATTCTTAAAAAAATAAAAAAACTCTGGCATAGCCATCACATTGTTGACTGCTCCAGTTGAAAATCTATGCGTACTCAACCAACATAAAAAAATCTTGTATGTTTTACCCTAAGTTTCCCTAATTTTCAAGAAATAAACAATAATCACAGAGCACAAGTGCAGCCACTAAGTCCCATTTTTTTTTACAACTTAAATTAATTTCAAAGATACTTTTCATAATATTGAATTTTTCTGTAGTATCAGTGGTCAGATATAGTTAATGGAGATTTAAAATCACTATTGACTGAGGGGCTACGCAATTCTTTCGTGCACGGTTTATGAAGACGTCATACCGTCCCTTGCGTGTGGGTGTGTGACAGAGGAATTCGAAGATGGCTGCGCAAAGGGGAGAGTGATCGGGAAATCCAAAATGTTAGTTTATGCCTGACTGCAACTGTACCTTGTATGACAAACTGCAGAACTAATAGGCAATTTACAAGGGATTGCCAAATTGTCCTGGTTGTTCGTTGCTAGTTAGCTTACAACGAGATAGCCATCTGTGCACCGCACAGCAGCTGAGTGTGTTGACCAAACAACTGGAATTTGAACACTTGACTTGTTTGATGCGGCGCTAGCGTAAGGATAGCCCCGGGAACGTTAGCTGGCTAGCTAGCTAGCTATCGTTAGCTTGAAGTAACCTTAACGTTAGATAACGTCATTATCTCAACGAGTTATTGGACCAGCTCATTGTGGAAATCACGGTCTCTGTTTACCTGAAAGTAGGCTGCTGCAGATAAAACAGGTATGTGATGAGTAAACTGGCTGGTACTAGTTGAAGTACAATGAGCGTGTGTTTCGTTAAAGTTACAGCAAAAATGTTGACTGATGATGCCCTGACAAACGGCTTTTCCTAGTTAACGTCAGGTAACGGGAAATCAGTGCGTCCCGTTTGTGTGAAGCCACGATATTGCTTTTCAATTAATTTTAGACCATGCCACTTCACTAATTATATGGCTAATGTTTGATGTGATCAGATTGCCAACTCATAGCAAGGTCACTGTAAGGCTTGACAGCCTGCTAACCTTAGGCTTAATTTGAGGATTGACCAACAGCAACATCGTCTCTATACTTGAAAAGCTACATTGTATGCCTTGAACGAGAGTAGTCGGGACGGTAGGCCAAATCATTCTAGCCTATAGGGCTGGGCTTGGGTAGATCTCGAACTGTACTGGTTAGCATGGCAGTTAATTGTTTTGACTTAAAATACACAATTTAAGGTTTGAAAACAACGGCCTAGTTTTGGCCGTCCGTAAAGCCCTGTTAATAACTGTTTGACTTAATATTTACCAATCATTTAAACATGCCACCATTATATTTATGAAATCACCTTGCTTCGCTTCGGACAATATGCCATGTTTCTGATGTTCATAGTCTGCATTTACAAAATTGTTGAGCCATCAAGTGATAATAAATTATGCTCTTGTTAATCTGACAACCAGAACACAGTTTCAAAAATCTTATATATATTCCTCTATTTTGGTGGTGGCATAATTTACTCTTCACATTTCAGATCACCTTTTTGTTTGTTCTGTAGCACACCTTGTGTTTGTAGTAATGTAAGATCCTACAGGACCACACTCTGGCTGGGCCTAATACAATTGTCATCTCATCTCAGCACCACAATACAGCAGATCCCAGTGTAACTTGAGCATGGCACTATTTAAGTAAAGTACGCTGTGTATGATAATGGTTAAGGACTGCTAAGATGTTTCTTACTCTGTGACCTAGCAGGCTATATTGTGAAATGTATTTTGATCTGCTTGTATGTTATTTAATGTTCCCACCTTTTCTCTATTTTGTTTTGCTTTGGTAGAGACCAGTTTTTAAAATGTTGTGACTCTATGCATTAGCATGTGACCTTTGAGCTCTACTTGTCAGTTATGTGGCCACAAAAAGCGGTTTACTGTATTGAAAACCACAGTTTACAGTGTTACAACACAGCCACTAGTAAACATTTTTTTAAAAATGGTTATGATTGATCCCTTTAGAATTAACCGACTGCCTTTTTGGAGAATTGCAGGAAATTATATGAAAAAATTACCATTTGCACCACAGGCAAGATCTATGCATTTTTTAACAAAGTTTGAATTTTAGTATAGCTTTCCTCTCGGTGATTATTAGATAATTAGATAAGGAAATCACTTTTGAGTGTTTCTTTCTTTCACCTTTGTAGAGAAAGATTTGACCTAGGCCTAATTTTGTTTAGGCCTGTGTGTTGAAAAATAAGTGATAACTATTTGGCAATATAAAGTTGTCAACCGACTTTTATCACAAACCTGTGTGTACCCTAATGATTTGGCTGCAGACCCATGTATCCTTTCTGTTCACCCCTGACAAGAAGGCATTGTTGATTCTAAGATCTGTAGAATAATAATTTCACTAGGTTTGTGGCAACCTTGGAGTGTCCTTGCTGTCGGTGCATCAGCTGGAGCATAGGCCATCTCCTTACAAATGAGATTGCAGTCACGTGAACCCCTCAGAATTCCCAGTGTTTTTTGGTGCGTGTGTTTTTTTTGTAAGAGAGCTTGGTAGGCAAGATAGGACAGACAGCAACTACAGAGTCAATTCTTGGTAAGGGTTTTTCCACGGCTTTGGCCTTGTGGTTTTGCTGTTAAAAAAGCTATGCTTATTAGAGTACAATGGTGATTCTGTCTTATTGAACACTTTTTTAATTGATAACAAGACTAACCCTTAGGATTGCCTTTAAAAGTTTCTTAGAGCACAAGGGACGGCTCATGCTATTGCTATGGCCTGCTTGTTGAAGATGGCCTTATATTTCTGCTTTTCTTACATAGTTTTATGATAGTGAGTCTATTTCTCTGTTCGCCAAACACGACTTGCTCTACAGTATGCGCAGCTATCTTGCCTACACTTAAAATTAAACTCTACTTTTCCTCCTGCCTCCATAAGAGTTGGTTGTCGTCCAGCCATTTGGGAGCACTTCAGGCTAAGCTGTGCTGGCAGGTTCCCAGACAAGCCTCGGAGTTGCTTGGGACATGAGCAAAGGATCTTCGTATGGTTGGATCAAAGCGGACATGACACGGTAGCCTCGACACTGAGAGAGTTCAGGTAAGTTGTTTTTATTCAGACACACTCTGTCGTCTGGTTCATGTGATGATGTAAAAGCTGTGTGGGGTTGTTCTGAGGCGCTGCGATAACCTACTTTCCGCCCATAGCTTCCTTCTAAGCCAAGCATAGGGTTGGTGTTACTATGCAAGCCGGTGTGGTTTTAGACAAGGGAAAATATCGCGGGCAATGTGAAGAATTCAGCTAAGCTGTGTGAGGCTTTGCATTTTAGTGTGAGCTTTCATATTCGAACCGTACATTGTTGTGTTGTTGGCTTAGAAAAACACCCGGGATGGTGTACTTGCTCACACATGGTATTACTGTCTGTGGTCTTTTGGGGCACCTGAAAACGCACAGATTTATAATATAGCTTGTGCCTATCCTAAGGCCTTTATTCTTGCTTTTAATGCTGATGTCCATAATATGTCCAAAACTTCATTTTGGTTGAACAGGGAGTAGGCGTTTTTCTGGGACAAAGCTTAGTTTGCTTTGTATTTCAAGCATGTGTCAGCATGGGTTCATTCTAATATATTGTAACCAGCTCACCTTTTTCATGTTTCCATCGATAAGCTACATGCCGCAGAAACCAATTGGGAACCAGCTTTCTAATCATATGATGCCTCAGTCTCAACAGTGCTCAAAGGTCATGGTGGATATGAGTCCACTTGTTCACTCCAGGCGCTAACTTTGCTAAGATATTATTTATTTTAGTTTTGAATTCACTCCTATCTGATCCAGCTGGTAACCTATGTGGATGGGCATTTTAGATAATGTGTGACTGTTTATGGTCCTCTGTTGTTGAGGTTAGGGAATGATTTATTGTGGACTTTAGACTTTATTTTGACAGGTGTATATCACCAGGTGTAGAATCATAAAGACAAGCAATTATTATTTTCTAACAGTTCTCCTTAACATAACAATCATATGCATGTACTACTATTGGTGAGGGGCAGGTGGTTTTGACTGGAAAGTATGAATGAGCCTGTAGATTAGGAGGAGGCACTGAGGGTTTTTCGAGGGTCCCACCTAGCACTAAAAACTATGTCATCTTAATTGAGTAATGTCAGGCCACCACTTGGAAACAAAGAGTCACAAGATGTTTCAGGAAGTTTGGGAGAAAGGCAGGGTGGAGCAGAGGGAGACGCCTGTCTGTTTTTCTGTCATGAGGCGCCTGCTGCTGCTGCTGCTGCCACGGCCATTCAGAGTTATGCAATCAAAATGCATGGGATTCCTACCAAGTCAGAGTCAAGTTTGTTAAGGCTCTGTCGTCTAGAACTTGTCGTTTTGTGGTTAAGTCTCCTTCCATGACTTTAACCTTGGGCACTTTTGGCAGATTGTGAACGTATTTTGAAATTCTAGTGGTTCAAATGTGTTCCTCTCTTGTAATCAGTTTTGTTGTCTCAGGCGTGTTTTATTTTAGGTTTTTGCAAGCTCTCACTTAGTACGGCAATTTCCCATAAGCCAGCCTGTTTTTTTGTCCTGTTCTTGGTCCTACTCTTGTTTTTATCTCCCCATCTTGCTCTTTTTGAAGAAAGCTGTGTCTGCTCTCTAACATCATGTAATCAGAAGAACTGCACTGACATTTGAACAATTGAGTCATTGAAGTTGTTTTCAGCAGCACACCTCATGCTGCACAAAGCGTGCTGTGTTTGAAGTTAAAACAGAGATGTCGATATACTCCCTTAGTGCTTTAAGTCCATTACATGTTTTCAAAACAATGGTCTGCTGAACTAGATTTGTGGGCTGATGTTTGTGTCGACTTTCCGTTATGTTTGGGGAGTTTTTTCACAGTAGATGGTTTTTTTTGTTGAACTTCTTGAGATGCTATTCTGTTCCACCTGTTAGATGTGTGGAAGACATTAGGCCAAACCTCCCACTGTTTTGCCTTCACAGATGGCATTGGTGAATGCGAACAGCTAGCCCAGCTGTCTCATCGATTATTATTGACTTGTTCTCGCAATACAAGGCTTACTTCCAAAAGGCTCTGTATATTGGAATGCAGGCCTGGTATTGTACCGTACTGAGTTCAAAACTGCTTAGTGTAGAAATGTCTCACTATCCACATACTTTGATGCCTGATTGATTGACTTTCTTTTGTTTTGGACAAAATAGAACCTCACTACCTGTGCTGACAACATTCTCGTGTGACTTTGCTTGCATGCAGTGCCGACTGGTTCCTGGCAATGGAGTGGTGCCGGCTGCAGACTGGATGACAGGCTCTGCAGGGAGAGCTGACGCGCGTCCTACCTCTAATGGAGAGGTGGCCACTGTCACAGTGACTTGAACCGACAGCCCGTTCACATCTGCCCAGTGGACCGCAGCAGAATCCTCCACAGTCTACTCCTCCTGTTTTTTTTTTTCTTCCCCTCTATCTGGACTTATTCTTGGTCTCCAACCCTTTACGGGCCCCCTCCTTCCCCTTCCCGCTTTGCCTCTTCTCCTTCCCACCCTCGTATCCTGTCCTCTCTCCCTGCATCCCTTTTCTCCAGCCCTGCGTGCCCCGGCCCTGTGTGCCAAAACGCCCCTCTCCCACTCCCGAGTTTTTTCTTTGAAAGCCTCTCACCTTCTGCGGTGACAGCCATAATGAGCTGGCTTAGCCGGTTGACCCCTCGGGGTCCAGGCAGTCGGTCCAGTCGGAATGCCGCCCCCTCCAGCCCCTGCACGGCTGACCCGGAGACCTGCCTCATGGTGTTTGAGAACCACTGGCGACAGGTGAGACACGGCTCCTTGTCCACCACACCGCACCTTTCAACCCCCAGAGGTTCTGCAAAATAGCCGGCGGCATAACAGCCAGCCAAAAACCTGTATTTACTTTCTCGTCCACCTGCACTTTGCTGTATGTGTTATCACAAACTCTGCAGCACACTACCGAATCTCTCCAAGGTGATAATGTGGTACACCGGTATCAGATTTTCCTTTTAAATGTTGAGAAAGCTGATGTTTGCGCAGCCTTGCGAGATTGAAATTCATATCAATATCTCCATAATGGAAAACTGGCAGCTAAATGGTCCTCCATCACAAGGCTGTAACTGGCCTGCTTGTCGGCCTGCCTGCCAGGAAGCCTGTTGAGAAATCAATACTCCTGCGGTTGACCCTGTCAGGCTGGCCACTTTGTTGCCCACAATGCAAAGTGGTGATGTAGATTTATGTGCATGGGGGGAGACAGCGGAGCAAACTGGGGCGAATTGTTTTGCATGTTACAGTAGTAATGCAAAGGTGCATATGGGAAGATTGGAATGAGTTTTACACACAGCCAGTGGAAAAAAAGCAGCTTGGTGCATGTGGTTGCATGCGTTGGCCTGCGTGGTGTGTCCATGCATTTTAATGTGTGTGAGTGCGTGTGTCTGACTGCTCTCTCTCTCTCTCTTAGCCTGACAGGCAGGATTGAATAGCTTGCAAAGCGCTGCCAGTTCCTCTCATGAGACTATCGATCTGACCCTTCAGAGAATTATTTTAATGGGGTGCCACATGCAGTGGTCCTCTTTGTGACCGCCGTCTCGAGGTCCCTCCACCGTGCATGTGTAATCGTGCATGTCATAGCGTATAGTGAATTACGCAGCCTTAGCAGAATGGTTTTCCACACAGCCTAGCAATTTGCCACACAAGACACTGACGGCAAGCAACTAGATGGCAAACAAGAACATCTCTATCTTTATAAGCTGCCAGCACACCAGCTAATTCATCATCGATGTTGTCAAACTGTCTGAGTGGAGACACTTGTCAACAGAAAGCTCAGGCGTCTGTGTTTCTTACTGCCTGACTAGATTGCAACTTGTTTGAAGCCACTATAGCCAACCTTTTATGTTCACGTATTATCAATGCATTATCAATGCAGATTGCACATCGTAATATATCCAAGAAAGAGAAAATCACAGTTAAATTAGTCATCTTGTAGTGTCAGTATTCAACACTCATTGTGTCTGTCACTCGGCACGATCTCTCGCAAAATGATGGCTTAGCAAGCTACAAACTATGATGACAGGTGTGTAGGAAATGCAGATACAGAATTTTGTCCTATACCTTACACGTGACTTTAAAGTGTGAGTGAAAACTTTTGAAAAGCCAATCCTCTCACTGTTCAGTTGTCCTGGGTGATGGAGAAGCGCGACCCCTCGTCCTCCAGTGACGACCTCACAGCCGTGCGGAACCACACAGACCAGATGCTGATCCTGCTGGCCGAGGAGCGGCCAGGCGAGGGCTCCGAGGGCCTGGGGGTCTCGGGAAGCCCGAGCCCCTCCAACGCGGCCCCCACGGGCCCCATCCTGGACCTGGTGGTCGCAGAGAACATCCTGGAGCGGCTGGTCCAGTGGCACCTCCGCCGCGGCCTGGACCCCGACAGCCAGGGGGCGCTGCTCAAACTCTTTGAGATGCTCATCGGCCAGTCCCAGCAGCCCCTGCTCCAGCACAAAGCTGTCCTGCAGCCCTTGCTGGGCCTTCTCGGAGCCTGCGCCGACCCGCAGCTGGGCTGCCCGCCGTCCATGGAGAACAGCTTGGTCTTGCTGCTTAACCAGGTGTGCGTGTCCATGGCCCGCCAGCCGTCCGTCCTGGAGATGCTGTTCCGCACGGCTCCCGCCCAGCAGGGCCCCACCAACCTGCTGATCTTCTCCCTGCTGGTGCCTTTCATCCACCGCGACGGAGCCATCGGCCAGCAGGCCCGGGACGCCTTGCTCCTGGTCATGGCCACCTCGGCCGGCAACCAGGCTGTGGCCCGGTACATCGCTGAGAACTCCTATTTCTGTCCGGTGAGTAGCGGTGACGTTGGAAGAATGGGTGATGATGATACCGAGATGGGAGAGTATTGCTAAGGCAAAATTTTCGACAGGATGCACCTTTGTTTATGGTGCTACGCATAAGTAATTTAGTTCCAAAGTTAACAACATAGGTCGCACATAATTCTCCAGAATAAAGTTGACCAATCTTAATTTGACCAATTTACCGTGGCCATGTCAACAAACTTGCTAACATTTCGTTCCGGTGGCCTTCATCAGAGCAAGTCCACTTTGTGCTGAAGATTGGTGTGCACTTCCGTTTTACCTTTGGCTATTTAACGCTGGGGTTCTTTTAAGGCCTCACTTTTGATCGAGGTTACATCATAGTCCCCCTCCACGTCGCCCGTCTTGTAACCAGGACAGAGATGAAAAATGTGAGGGTGACGGTGCCACGCTCTTAAGTTGCACACAGCGCTAATCTTTGTGGTGGAAGTTCTCGCTCGCAAAGATGATTCAAGAGGCCAGTATCAGAATGTGAGATGAGCGTCGGAGTGGTAGCGGTGTGGGCAGGGATGATGGTCGCTGACATAAGTGTCTCAGCCAAACCACGGCGACCACATTAGTCACCGCTTCCTTTGAAGTGACAGATGGGTTTGTGATAAGGCAGTGCAGAGAACTGTGATGTGTTTGTTTAAAGTGATTTGTTTGTGTCTGGATTTCTGTGTCGGCCTTCTGTTCGTTTGTTGCCAAGATTTGTTTTCTCCCTCTATGACAAAGGCTACACCTTCATTCATTTGTTAGCTGTTCTCTATTTACAACTCATTCATTGGTTTAATTGTTCTATTTAAATTGTGCAAATTATATTTGAATCACGTGTTTGCTGATTTTTCTATAGCTGACTGAAATGTTATTTTTAGTTTACTCAACGGACTGACGTCTAGTTTGGCTGTGTGGTGTAGACGTACGTGTGCTGCCTATGTGTGGTACTGAGTGTCTCCGTTGGCTCCTGCCCTCCATTCCCCCCTGCCTCCATAGAAGGCTGCTGCAGCTCCCCGCCAGTGCATGGAATTATTTATGAGCTTCAGTCTGACCTATTTTACAGGGACTAGTACCAGTGGAGGGGCCATCTAGGATGAAGCGCCGCCACTGCAGTCCTCTCTACTTGAATCTTCCCTCGATTAAACACACACAATAACACTGCCCGGCTCGCAGAGGAGCTGCCCTTTCCTACTCCTGTTTATTTTAGCATGATTCACGTTTTCCTCGTCCTTACATTGTCCCGGAGCCCCCCTCGTCTTTGATCGCCCCGTCTCTCCCCATTGGAAAGACTAAGAACAGGGTTTAGTTAGTATGCTCACACGTCTCCAGAGATGCCTGCGTTAGTGCAACCGGAACTCTTTGATCTCCTCACCCTCCTCTCTCCCGAATAAGATTTTCCCCTCTTAACAATTCCGGCAACCCCAGCCGCCGCAATTTAGTCGTCAGGAAGATGTTTCTCTTTCCCTCTTATTTTCCGAGGACGTCGCCTGGGTGGGGTGCGTTTATAGTGGAGTTCACGCAGTGTGGCCAGCTCCAGTGGGCGTCTGCAGGCCTCCCATCCATTGGCTGGCAGCTCCTCTCCCCTCCTGTCCGTTTGGGTTGACTCGCCGAGGCCCGCCCTCTGCCCTTCACCAGCGTTGACACCATCGTGAAAACAGCCACACCCTTCCTCTCGAGGCGTTGGTGTTTTGAAAAGCCGAGACGTGTTACGTGCGTGTTTTCACAGCCAGTGACGGCTGAGCTGGCGTTGCAGGGCCGGGTGAGCGGGGACCTGTGGCTTGCAGCCACGCTACACTGTGGCGGTCACTGTGTTTTCTCGGAGACGTTGACTGTGATGACGGGTCTGTCTGGACAACCGCAATGGCTCTCTCTTAACCCTCATGTGTTTAAAATAAAACCGTGAGAAAAGAGGATGTTTTTTTGTGTGTGCTGCAGTTTGGTTTGATGTGTTGGCTTTCAGTTGTGTTTGGCGTGTCCCATGAAAAGGGCTTTTGTTTTTTTTTCTGGCAGTGAAAACCGATGATGTGTTCACAGGCGTGAGCTTTTCGCAAGGAATGATCAAGCTTCAGATGCTTTGTCTTTGATGAGCCCAGATCTAATCCGTCTCCCCCCGGCCTCTGAACACACACACACACACACACAAACAGGTGCTGGCCACAGGCCTGAGCGCGCTCTACTCCTCCCTGCCCCGGAAGATCGAGGTGCGGGGCGACGACTGGCATGCCCTGCGCCGGGAGGACTGGATGGGTGTGTCGTCCCTGGTCCTCTTCATGAACTCCCTGGAGTTCTGCAACGCCGTGGTGCAGGTGACCCATCCTCTGGTGCGCTCCCAGCTGCTTGACTACGTCCACAACGGCTTCCTGGTGCCCGTCATGGGCCCCGCCCTGCACAAGGTAAGCACTGCGGGGCCTTGCCTAGCCAAGGGTGTCGCTTACAAGGCTGA
The DNA here is from genome assembly GCA_036024795.1 of Galaxias rostratus. Lineage (NCBI taxonomy): Eukaryota > Metazoa > Chordata > Actinopteri > Galaxiiformes > Galaxiidae > Galaxias > Galaxias rostratus. Next base: position 168 of record JAVQJS010130555.1, on the reverse strand, counting down.
GTGGTGGTGATACAGGGAGGCCTACATTTTCTGGGCAGGTTTTGAAAGTCAACGTTGACACAACTATGTTCTGCTGCTCAGTCATCCAATTCCTTGTGTGTGTGTGTGTGTGTGTGTGTGTGTGTGTGTGTGTGTGTGTGTGTGTGTGTGTGTGTGTGTGTGTGTGTG
>JAVQJS010130549.1:0-10874 GCA_036024795.1 Galaxias rostratus | reverse complement strand
CTCTCTATCTCTCTTTATAATTTTTTTTTTTTATTCACACACACACACACACACACACACACACACACACACACACACACACACACACACATACACAAACAATCTATTCTCATATACCTGACCTCCTCAAGGGTGCCCCCCTCACAAAAAAAAACTGATTCATATTTAAATTCCCCCTCCAAATAAGAGAACTCTTCATTTCACGTACCACAACGGCAAATCTTAATTAACCCAATTAGAGTGACAGCCAGTGAGTGCTCCGTCGGAGGTCAAAGGTCACTTTTAATGATGAGCCTACATATGGCTGCCGCCGTGCCGCTCCGACGTGGGAGTGCGCCGCTGCACTTTGCCTTTTCGCTGATCCATCTGTCCCATGGTAATGACTGCACCTGGCCTCACCTGGGCTTGTGTGAGGCTGGCTGGCTGGCTGGCTGGCTGGCCCGCCGACCAAACCGAATTAAAAAGCAATAAGCACGTGTTGGCTCCACTGCCGGATTGTTTACTCATTATGTCTCATTAACCAGATGAGTAGGAGATTAAAACATCCTTGTTTTTTTTGTTTTTGTTTTTTGGAGTGCGTTTTTTCTCTCTCTTTCTCTCTCTTCGAAGAACCCAGTCTACCGGGACTGGAGTGTTGTAACAGTAGGCAACTCTGGTTATTTATGCCCACATATTTCCAATGCAAATGCAGCGCACCCAGTCGAGTGTCAATCACGCCGGAGTAAGCCGATGTCAACGGTGCCACCGCAGCGTGAGAGCTTACTTCAAGCCCCCCCGCCCCCGTCTCTGAGATTGGGATAGGAAAGCCCTCAGCCCTTTGTCCCCTCTCTCCCTCCATTCCCTGCTCCCTCTATCCGGGAAGAGGCCCTTCCCTCCCGGTCCTTGAGCATCTGGGGCAGGCCTTGATCACACAAACCATCACAGGAATGCCCGCAGGGTTGTCCCCCTCCTTCCCTCTCTCTCTCCTTTCAAAATCCTGATATGAAGGGGCAGGCCAGTGACTGCCCTGCTCTTTACCCCTCCCTCGGTGGGAGGGCCGTTCTCCTTCTCTCCGCCGCTGAACCCGGGGTTAGATTCCGCCGGCGAGCCACTGGCCTCTGATCCCTCACGTCTGATGGCTCATCAAGGCCCGCCAGGCAGCAGGAGAAGAAGAGCTGCACACGGGGCTTACAAAAGCCCCTCGACGCTTCTGTCGCCATCTCCGTTTAATTTTCCTCCGTCTTCCTACGAGGGAACGCGCCTGGTTACCACGTGCACGGCCGAGGGAAACTTCAGGAAGGATTCCATACCTCCTCTTTTGGAGTCGACGTTCCTCCTATCCCGTCTCTGTTCCCGCTCTGTGGTAACTCCGAGCAGATGGCGGTGTTTTAACGAACACGAGCGTCTCAATCAAAAGTGTCGGCGGATGAAGCGTTTTCCGGTTCAGCGCCACCCAACAAGAGTTCCCTCACGCAACTTTGATAAGAGGGGATTCGCGTCCGTCTCTGGGTGGATGCAATCGCCTGATTGTCTGTCCAATTGTCTTATCAGCGACATAAACCCAATGGTTAAGAGACGCGATTGATATAGAAGTGTTGTGCTACTTCATCGTGCCAAAGGTAGACAGCTGTTTTGGGAGCAGAACATCTGCTGCGCGTTCTTGTCTCGTCATGCCTCGGAACGTCTTAAACCGGACCAACGGGATGGCAGAACGTCTGACGTGTGCCGAGGTTCACACTTCCTGTATGTCATCCGCCGAGCCAGACCCAGCAGCTCAAAAGTTGCCCCGAAAACGGGAGACAGCCGTTGATTACGCAACCCCTTCTGGCTCCGTGTGCGTTTTTTTGGTGAAAACTCCCAGTAACTTCTAAGTCGTCCCTGAGCCGGGGCCAGCCGCGGTGAGCTTCCGTCGGCACCTTCGTCTGCCTCCTCGCTCGGGGAAGGGAACGGGTTGTTTGCGTGGTCTGTGACGTGGAGGCCCAGTTATGAGCGGACGGAGGAGCGAAGCGGCACCCCGCGGCATTTCCTTCTCTCGTCGGTGTCCACATTCTCTCACGATCCAGTTTTAACAGCGAACTGGACCAAGGCCAGCCAGCTATTTGAAACCATTATGCTGCCCAGTCACAGGAAGAAACAGCTGCTCCCATTCCACTCTAGTGAAGAGGTTAAATAGCGACACGAGGACCAGCCCACCGCCAACGACCCCCCCCCGTTCGTCATGGCGAAATTGAACATCATCAGGAGTCGGTACTTTAGCTGCGTACTCAGCTTCGACGTACCCGCTTTCCAATTAGCGTCCCTCCCACAGAACCCTCTCTCTCTCTTCAGAAAGGGACGGACGTGCAAGCATGACACCGGGCTCGTCTTTTGAACCCACGACTCGACCTACCGACAAACCTAAAGCACTAACGTGAGGAGGGCTCCACAATGCTTTGTGGGGAACGAGTAAATGGTAGGTCAAGACAGTTAGCTGTTTTTTTTTCTTCAGTCGGCTGTCTCCGAAGCCCTTTAGTCAATAACAAAAAGGCAATCGAGGAATGTGCTTTTCAGCTTTCCCCTCTTCTGGGCAAAAAGTTTCGTTTTTAGGTTTCACACAGTATAACTAAGACTCACCCTCGAAAGCAGCTTATCTGCTTAAAACAGGGAAAGAGAGGGGGGAAAACGTGTGTTCCTTCTCCCCTCTTGGTCGATTCACAGCATGGGTTTAGGGGATCCGTTGGAGCCTGTGCCTCCCTCCCAACATGCGCCACAGTCCTCGCTGTTCTAATCCACTCAAAGGTCCGTGCTACTCGCGCCATGTGATTGGTCGGGCCCCATGTTCCAGTTCAAAGAGGCGTGAAAAAGAATGGAGCACACTGCCGGAGTGAAAGTTTGTTTGTAAACATTTTGATTGCACAAAAGACTGTAAAAGCAGGCTGATCACTACCACTAAGGTTGGCCAAAGCTAGCGAAGGGAACAATGGTAGTCCTTTAAGGTAGCACAAATGACCTAAGTGACTTAAGAACCAAGTTCTTTTTGGAATGTCTGCCACTCTTTCTGTATCCTCAGGAATTCCTCCCACGTCCTGAGAAGGCCTTTTTTTTTATCTCCGCCGCTTTAAAACAATGCTGTCCTCCCTTCCCTACCAATGATGTCCCTAAAGAAACAAGGAGAACTCTGCCTTCCGTGCCACTCGAGTGTGACATAGGGCCCTACCATCTTCCTCCCTTGGGCCCAATTGTAGGCAGATGTAACGTGAAGGTCCCCAGCTGAATTTTTATGTTTGGGTAGAGTGTTCATGGACTTTGTAGTTTCCGTGAGTCACGTAATGATAATAAATAGTTGAACGCATGTGATTGAGTCCTGATGTTTTCCCCAGCACTCAAACGTAAAAATAATTCCTTCCCACGCAGGTACATACACTTGACATTGCAGTCACGTTCCTCTCTGCGTTTATCCCTGGAGATTCGGAGCGCGCTCGCCCCAAAAATGCTAATGAACGAAAAAAAAAAAAAAAAGACATCATCAATGATAAATCACACAATTTGGAAATGATGCTTAGCAACGCGTCTCTGCGCCACTGTAAGCAACGGCTCCCCCGAATAACCCCTGAACAAAGTGTTCTCCACGCACAGCTCCCTCGTTGTCAGCTCACTCCATCTCCTTGCTTTATGGCGACATTTACACGGAAACAAAAACGTTACTTGTGAACAGCACACTCGTACAGGGACCGTTTCCGCATGTGAAAAAAAAATTAGAAGTCAGCAATGGAAATATATTTCTGGGAGTCCCCATTACGTTGTAAAGCAAAGAATGGGGAGTCCTTGTCGTAAATCTCTGGGTGAAATGGGAGCCAGAGAGCAGCCGTGAGGCAGGAGACGTGGCCTAAACCGTGGTCTTTTCCACGTTAGATCCGTGGATCGAGGGGCCACCTAAGGTCTGTGTAACGCGCCTGCCCGTGGGGACAGGACTGCTGAGCACTAGTTGAGCCCCGGACACGGGCTGTCAAAAGAACAAGCTGAGGGCGCGGGAGAAAAGGTTGAAACACAATGGATTAGGGGTTGTTTGAGAGCCGCTAAATTACTCCACAGACATGTGGGTAAAGTAGACTGTGTGTGTGTGTGTGTGTGTGTGTGTGTGTGTGTGTGTGTGTGTGTGTGTGTGTGTGTGTGTGTGAGTGAGTGTGTGTGTGGTGTGTGTGGTGTGTGTGTGTGCCCGTGTGCGCGCGTTTGTGTATTTGTGTGTGTTTGTGCATTTGTGTGTGTGCGTGTGCGTTTCCGTTAGAGTGTGTTTAGTGGTTGTTGGAGGCAAGTGTGAGCATGTCGTCTTGTTGCTAATGGATGAGGCGGCTGCCCACTTAGTCTTCCTCCCGCTCCCGCTCGGTCCCCAGTATTGGAGGAAGCACTGACAAATATTAATGCAAGTTGTGCAAACTTTGGATCCCCAGGGGAGAGTCTCTCTGACGTTTCATGTCCCTGGTTTAATAAATGAGGCCCCTCTTGACAGGGACTATTCTTAACCTCGAGTCTGCACAAAGTCTGGAACACTGTCATTTCTCAGGGAGCCAGTGACAGCCGTTACCCCGTATCCAAGTGTGGTTGTCTGCACAATGTAATTTGCTGATGTTTCCTTTTTTCTCTCCTTCTCTCTCTCTCTTCCCCTCTCCCCCAACCCCCCCTGGCCCGCTTACAGGTGTGACCATCCGTTCCACTATCGGTAAGACTTTAATTTCTTCCTATTGTGCTTGAAAGTGTTGGGTAGCAGCTTGCCGTTGACAGTGATTTGAATGCTTAACTAAGGAAGGGAACCAGGGGTGGGATGCTGCTGTTTGCTCGGGAAGGTACGCAACACTTTGCAATTCTTTTCCTGCCCTAGTCCCGCGTGAGGGAACGCAAACATGAAGGCCAGATATTTCTGGCGAGCGGGCTGGGCGCTCTGTGCTCGGAAATTTGAATTTTATTCAAATGAGAACCAAGTGGCCCAGATTGTTCAAAGAGGCTCTGGCGGTGTTGACTCGAACAGCAAAGACACTGTTGGTGTCAGTTTGGCGTCCAAAAAGCGCGCGGTGGCGCGAACGTCTCCCTCTGCTGCTGTCGATCTCGAGCGTCTTCCTCTGAGCGCCTACCTCCCTCACACCTTCGCAGGGCGGCGGGAAGCGGCCGTCACCATGCCGACGACAGCTCCCAGATGGAGCAGGGCCGGGCCTGATTTACACTTGCTCAAACCCGCCAAGGGATAAAAATTAAAAAAAACATGGTGCTTGTTGCTAGGCGGCGTCTAGCTGTCCTCCGCTTTACCGGATGTAAGGACTGCGCGGTCCCTGCGCATGGGAGGTCAGTCCCACAGTCTCGGCACTGGGCAACGGGTTGACAAAGCACAGCGCCGCCCTGCTTCCTTTTCCCGCCTGAGCCACTCCGCCCGCGTTCGCCTAGCCTCCTTTAACGGCTCCTGGCTGGGCCTTAGAGCCGCTCCGCCCGCCACAGACCAGTAGAGGTCAACTGCAAGATTGAATCCCTCAGAGCGAGGCCTCAAAGCAGGACAGCATGAGCCTTCAACACTGCTAGAGCTGGGAGTGGCCGCTCACAGAGGGGGATATAAATCACCACCTCCACGAGGTTGGAAGGAGACAGGCACTCGGTGGAAGACAAGAAAAAAAAAGAGAAGCTTTCGTTGGACGTTTCATCTGTCCTAAGCTATATGTTCACGACTGGCTAAACCACGCCAAAATACCCAAAGTAAACCCTAAGTCAAATTGAAAATGAACATTCGCGAAATGAATCATAGAGCGTTTATCCCCGCGTGTTTGCCTTCCTGGGCGTGGCCGGACTCGCTGAATGTCACCTCGCCGCGTAATTGAAAAGCCAGTGCCGCGCTGCCACGCCGGCGCTGGGGCTACCAGTCGGAGCATCTGTGAGCAGATATGGTCGTGCTCTCTCGGCAGCTGAGAGGCAGGCGCCGGCTGACTGCCCGGAGCAGAAAACCCCTGGCTAGCCGGGAATAATAAGTACCCATGGGAAGCCGACAGATGGACATTTACTGTGAGCCCTTGCTGGAGAGCGGGAGATCTGTCAAACAGCACGCCAGGAGTCTGCGGGGGTACAGCTCAGGTTCATGTCCACCATGGCGGAGGAAAGGGGCCTCTTTTGGTGCATTCAAGGCTGTTATTTGAAGGGTATTTTAAATGGTCTAGCATCGGTTTCCTTGACCCAAGGTTACCGGCTTTTGCACTTTGAGGCCGCTTGATAGCTGTGAAAACGATAATGGTCGCTGAATTACCATTTGTCAACAAATCATAAACAGAGTGTTTTTAGTCTTGATGCCATAATAGCATGTCTCCTAGCAGACTTCATATGCACAGTGGGGTTCTGTGAATGTAAGTACAGCAACTTTTTAATCGGAGCTTTGAGCAATGACAGCTTAATTGCTTACTTGGAATTGCTGGCTTCTATATGTATCTAGTTTTGAGATGGGGATCATGTCCTCTCCTAAAATGTAAACATTTACACTTGATTCGTTCTCTGTGATTTGAAACCACGTGACTATTTAACTGGAACCGGAAGTTGACGTATACAATGTCCCGCCTATTCAGAATACCTCACTTTTGTGTATCAGTCGTCTCTGTGTAAGTGCTGATAGGAAGAAGTGACAATCAGGTTGTCCCTCAGGGTCTCTGAGCCGAGGACCAGAGACAGTGAGAGTGACGGAGCCATCGCAGAGATTTCCTCTTGGCTCTCCACAGTGGAAATAGAGCCTCTGTTCTTACACACAAGCTGTGCGGCGGTTATTATAGCATTACATCTCGCCAACTTTAATTCAGATAGAAGTGGCACCCTGCTCGTCGGGAGTACAACATACATGAAAATAGTGATTTCTGCCCACTTGGAGAAGCCAACCCCACTTTGTGGGGAATACACACGAGTCTACAGCCAGGGACTGTTTGGTTCACGATCGGTCGCTTCAGTTCTTAGGGGAAAGCTAGAATGAAAACTACTTCGGTTTGGAGATGTTATGCTCACATCTATTTGTCAGTCTGCTGCCTGGTAAACTAGTTTGGTATGAATCCATGTTCAATGGAGATTGTTCAAAGAACACAGAGACCTGTGTGTGACTGCTAGAACGTTACATTGCTGAGGAATTCAAATTGAACTTAACAGTGGACTTGCGTTGCAGCTCTCAATTGTAATGGTTCCAGAGTGGTGCACACACACGTTACGTCCTCAGGTTAGATCCCCCCCCCCCCCCCAACCTCACCCTAAGTTATTGTGTGATTAACATGCATCAAAGCATCGAGACTAGCCAGTGTTAAGCTCACGCAGGTGCTACCACAGATCGTTTTTCTGCGAAAGGTCACCATGTCACCTGGTCCATCTGCTGTCACAGAGCGAGTCTGGTCTCATAAAATGCTACGCTTTGCATTCCGCTAAGGCTGTACGACATACACACACACACACACACAGCCGCGCGCGCGTCGCCGCAAGTCGGACTGCTGTTCCTAACAGATGGTCCATCTTTAACTTTATTGTCGCCTGCGATGTCGACGGCAAATGCGATAAGTTGTCCCGGTGCCTTGGGAGAGAGCGGCATCCATCAGTAGCTAACAGCATATGGCTGCGACAGCATTTAGGTCTTTCTCTCCCGTCTCATCCTCTGCCGCTCTCCGCGAGCGCTCTGGGCCTTCCAGGCCTCAGATCCACACTTCACAGAGCTGAGGAGAAGGGGAAGCACCAGGCAGTGGGCTGGAGCTTTGGTCCTGCGCCGCGCGTTTGATTTTTTTATTTTGGGCATTTCTTTACAGCGTTGAGTGGGGAGTGCTCTTGACGAAAAAAGAACTAAAACGCACACAAAGTTGCTGGACACGTTCAAAAATAAGTTATTCCACCTCCCACGAAACGGAATGAAAGGCACCGTTGGCAAGCGCCCGTGCGGAGAGCCACCGCGCGTGTACTACCTTTCGACCCTGCCTGACGACTCGTCCACGCAACGTGGTGGAGTGTTTGTCATTTCTAAAAGTGCGTCTGAAGGATCGCGACCATGTCCGCGTTTAATCAGCGCTTAATCCCCAAGTGCCCCAAGGCAGGTTTGTGATTTCTTGAATTTTCACGATGCTCCGTCCTAATCGTAGAGCCTTTCCCCTTCCTAATCACCCTCTGTGAATATTCAGGGGGCCAAAACGCTTAAGCACGGGGAAGTATGTTGCATTTCACATGTATTTCCCGTCGCCGAGACGACCCCGCAGTGTCGCCTGCTATTGGTTGCCCGAAGCTACATCATCCAATTATCACACACTCTCGGGTGTGATTTTCCTTGTACGTGTTGAGGGTTCAACATAATCGTCTCCTCGGGCGAGTCCATGGGGCTCGACCCCCCCCACCTCCCACCACACCCGAGCGTTGTAACGTGGCCTCATTGCGTGCACCGCGTACACAGCCGCTAGGGTCTCCAATGACTCACCCTCACGCTCCGTCTTTTCACTACTCCGCTGGCTGCCGTTGAGCCTTCGACACAGTTTTCCGCGGTGCACTCCTCCGTTGTGCCTGTGTCATTGATGTAACAAACCCCCACCCCAACCCCCGCCACCCCCTCCCTTCTCTTTCCTTTGTGATTCCTGATTGAGAGTTCCTCGAATTAGCGGTGTTAATGAACTTAGTCTTTAGAATGTATAAATCATTTTCATTGTGCCCGTGGTCTCGCCGTTAGCGTTAAGCCGGGCCATTGTGTCGATGCTATAAAAGAGTGTCACCACAAAGGTTGTCCCATTAAAAAGCCCTCACGATGGCGTCGGCCCAATGAGTGATTCAGCGTCATTTAGAGTAGAATCCAGAAGATTACTACGCTACAACCTTTTCAGAATTATACAATATTCTGGGTCCACACTCATTGTTTATTTATTTTTTGGTGAATGTCATAATTATTTTTTTTGTACTCCACGATAAAGTCCACGATGACAACCAGTCTCCTCACTGTTGTTCAGCGAAGCTCCTGCTTCGGCTTCTGCTTACCAATAGATGCGGATAACCCCAGACAAACATCTCGTCCTTCAACAACAATCTTTCATTATTCTCAATATAGATCTTTTCCACTTAAAGTTTCGTCGCCATCAAACCAACACAGTATTTGAAATTGTTAACGAGAACAATAGTTTTTGAACCCTACAAAATTGGTATATGAATAGGATATTAATTTTCCCAACTCTTAGTATCTGTATTTGCTCCTCAGTGTCTGTCGTGTTGAAATAAGGGCATCCCGGAGGGTCGGTTATGTAGATTGATTTGTTAATTCTATCCAGAGAAATTAAGTCATTAAAAAAATCCCGATTTTCATTGTTTCAATGGTAGCAAACTGGTGTTTGTTTAGGGCAGTTTTCTATTGGGCCTATTAATGTGAGCTGCTAAGCCATCTCAAATGGTGTTTGCTGATTGTTTGTTAAGACATTCATTTTCATTAGTGAATACATAGTTAAATGGTTTATTGTTGGGAAGAAGTTTTTTGTTTTGTAAATTGCTGAAATGTGATTATGATAATTGTTGTGGAAAATGTGCTAAGTGCTTACCCATATACACACTTGTCATAATCAAATTATTAATAATTAAGAAATCCTTTCCCAAGACATGGTGGATACTTATAAATATGTGCCATATAGTTTATCTTCCAGAGGGAGGCAAAAATTGTTTCTCTGTTATCTTGGGGATTGACCTCTGACCTGTTAAGATGAGGTGAGCACCTATTTCACCGTGACCAGAATCAGCTCCTATCAGCTACGCTGTGAAAACAACACCAGAGGTCAAAAACATATCAACATAACATATGGAAAACAACGTAGATTACTTAAAAGGGTCTTAAGGCTCCGGTGTACTTAAAGCAAAAGCAAACTTCACGCTTCCTGTTTGCTTGGTTCCCTTTCGCTTGTTTGCCGAGGCTGTGATGGTAAAGTGGTCGGCCACTGATTCCAGATTGCGGTAGCTTACACCCCAATGCAGTATGGGGAACCTAACGTCACGGATCCCTACGAAACATTACGCATGGTCACGAGTTGGACTTTTTTTCTTCAGTTGAGTTGATCTCAAAAATGATTCACGGTTTAAGATACAAGCTAAAGCTACTACTACTGCTATAAGACAGAAACGATTCAAAAAGAGTGCCGCTGTGATCAAAACAAACAATGAATTCTCTATCCAGAAAACCATGCCCAGCCGTCCAAAGCGTTTGTCAGTGCAGGCTACCACTCACCATGTCAAGTCACATGGGATATTTGCACCTGTTTGCTTTTGCCGCATTTGCGGAGCTAGAAAAAGTGGACAAACTATTTCGCTATCGCTTGAAGTATACTGGAGCCTTTAGACAGCAACTGGGCCATATGCTGCTCTAGAACTTGCTCGAGGTCAAATTTCCAAGGTCACTGTGTGACCAATCAATCCATCTGCCATTCTGACGCTGACACAGGCAATGTGTCATAGTTATCTAAACACAATCTCAGTCTACAGTCTTCACTGTCTATGTACAGTGCTCACACTATCTACATAATTTGATCATTTTTCAAACCTGCTTGCACGCATGCAAATGTGCCTAAAATGAATACAATACATTTTACAGCAAGAGCTAAAACTACAGCTTAAACCACAGCTAAAAACAATGCAACAATCAATTAATAAAAAAAAAGACAAAGTATTACACTATAAGACTATGGCCACACGCCGGGAGACTTGGACCGGATGGTCAAGGTTCAAGGTTCAAGTTCAAGGTTTTTTATTGTCATATGCATAACGTTTACAGAGGCAAAAGTATGCAATGAAATTGCATTGTGTCTCTTCGACACCTAACGCTAATGCAGACATTAATAGAATATAACAAAATAGGTCAATAAAATATAATGCAAAGTAAATAAAATCTAATTCAAAATTCAATGAAGGTCATTTAA
>JAVQJS010130526.1:0-14283 GCA_036024795.1 Galaxias rostratus | reverse complement strand
CGCCACACACACACACACACACACACACACACACTCACACAGAGGGATGCAGTCCTCTGGCAGTTCATCACTCAGACACACACAGCCCTCAGAATCAGAGGGTCAACATTCGATGGTTTCTCCAATTTAGCCTCTTCCCACATGACTGCCCTCAGCACATGAGACCAGGGATGAGTGTACAGCACAGGATAGAACAGCTTGGTCCCTGAGATGGTCTTTGTTTGAAACTCACTTTTCAATATGTCAACAGTGATGGGTTCAACTGTATGGTTTTTGTTCACATTATTCAGTTTCCATCATTCTTTTTATTTTATGTTTATCATTGCCACATTGAAGTGCAATGTAGTCAAAGAGCTGTACAGTGCAGCTTGCACATTGATAATTCAGAGCAGACCCAGAGAATTAGGAATCGATGGCGAAATAACTTTACAAGCATAATGTTATGTTTGTCTTGTGAACTTGTCTTTCTAACTCAGCCAGTTGTTCTGAATGGTATCTCCTGACCTATTGGCCTCTCTCAAAGCCTCCCCATGGGAGGCAGGGGGTGGGGTGGGGGGGTTGTGGGAGTTTGAGTTAATGAAAAGTAAACAGTAGGAGTACGCTTAGGTGTGCCAAAGAACACACGGCTCTTCCTTGCGTACAGGATATGAGCTTCATTTTCTCGACTTACCTTGCTACGCGTGACGTTTCTCTTTTTACCCCCACATTTTTGCTCATGAAGGGTCTCTAAGGAAGCATGTTTTTACAGTATAGTATTGATGATATCCATATTATATACAATTGTAATTCTCTTAAAAATGCATATATGTGTATCACAAGTCCTTCTTCCATTGAATGAGTTTAAACATCCAGTTGAAAAGGGGAAACTGAGTCAACTTGGTCTCAAAAGCTGTCCTGGTCAGCCATTTTATAGGCTAATGTCTAAGCTAGTCCTACATCATGACATCCATCCATGAGACTCAGAAGGTGACAACCGAGAAGTTGTGCTGCCGATGCTTTGAATGCACAGCATTTGTGTAGCCTAGATATTTCGAGTAATCTTACTTCTCACCCATAGTTTTTTAGTCACACTTGGTCTTAAGCGACTGGCAGGGCGTCCATAGCCGCGCTGTTACTGAACAACCAGTCTGTCACCTAGCCATTCCTCCCCGGAGCTGGGGCTTTACCCTGTTTGCTGGGAGTGCAAGGGATAAGGCCTCTAGTACAGACATTTACACAGTAAAGCAGTTGCGAGACCTTCTCAGTGGAGACAAATCGGCGAACAGATAAAACGTTTATTGGAGTATTCATGTCTCTCGTCAAGCTGTTCCACAGCGGGATTATGACGTGGGCTTTGTAAATCTTCAAAGCTGAAAGTTTGTACCCTTTCAAGTCTCCACTACCAGTTAGAGACGTACAAAGACTGTCAGTGAGAATTCCGTTTTTGTTTGGACTGGTGTTGTAATTGTCTGTCTTGAGGAGGAGCCATTACAGCAATGCCCCAGGGACATGGGGAGGGTAATGGAGAGGATAGATGTGAGCATGTGACCATCAGCAAAAATACCAATTAGAAATGCATCAGTGAGCCGCTATACAGTCAGCCGGGAAATCATGGGAGGGCTGTTGCGGCCACGTTTTTACTAGAAGATCTTGGACTGGTTTAGAAGGCTTGTCATATTGTTAAAATGTTTATCTGAAATGTGGGTTAAACGTGAAATAGGTCATTTATTGACCAAACGGGAATGATCTTGATGCCTGTCAATTGTTCGGAAATGTCTGAATTAATGTTTTAATATCGTAATTGAAATGAGACTCCCAAAAACACTTGTTAAAACAAGATAAATTCAAGTCAATATTTGATAGCAATGAGGAAAACATAAAAAAGGCTTAATAATTATCTCTCATCCTGTTGTGGGAAACAAGACATAGATCTACTCTGCAGTTAGAGCCCACTGCACTAGTTCACTTGCCTTCATGAACTAAGGGTGCCTGTCCAACTCTTGGAGCCGCACTGTTCTCCGTCTCAGTGGCAGAGAGCCGTCATGTTAGCGCTGTCCCTGGCTTTGTTCCCCTCCGCATCATCACTCCTCCCCTGTTTTGTCCTGACCTCCCTCGCCTCGCCTTCCAGTCTCCATCATCAATCATTTAGTCTCCCTCTCTCTCTCTCTTTCTCTCTCTCTGTCTCTCTCTCTCTCTCTCTCTCTTTATTCCATCCTCTTTCCATGTAGCCATCCCCTCCTCTCTCTGTCTTTCATTCCCCCTCTATCAAATTTGTGGGCCACTTTTCTTGTGTACCGTACATTTTTATCAGTTTCACTATCTCTGTTTTTTTTTTTTAAGCATTATCAAATGTTTATATCTTCCTCTGTAACTTTAAGCATGTCAGTCTGTCCGTGCCATTCCACTGTTGGTGCATGCATGTTTTATCTTGGTGTGTGAGGTGTCCATACATGTGTGACCTGGTGTCAGTAGATCTGAGTCAGTCTTCACAGGGATTCCTTATAATCATAAGCGGCTGTGTGAGCATTGCATTGCACACACTTACTCATCCTCAACGCTTTGGCACCATCCCGCCAATCTGATGAAACAAAGACGAGGCATTAGATCAGGGAACAAGATTTTTTTCCTATAAGTTGATTAGGGTAATGGTTTTGTGCCCAAACCGTTTCATACAACCTGTGTAACTAGATTTGTTGGATGTCACTGTTATTAACCAGTATAATATCTACATAAGCGCAATGGTTGTTTTGGCACTCTACCATGCCATTGTCTAGTGAAGCCCAGCGTATTACAGTAGATAAATTATTCAACATAGTAATGGCTCTATATTTGTCGTTGTTTATAGTTGATCCCGGTTTTCCACTTTGCTGTCTGGCAGAGGCTCTCTATCTGCCGAAGGATGCTCCTCACTAATGAATGAAGTGAAGTCATTTAGGTAGCCTCTTAATGGCTCATAAAGCCCTGCTGCTGGGCCTGATTAATCAGGGGAAGTGTTCTGCTGTCACGCGGGGTCCGTCGTCCTCTGAGCAGACCGTTTCACGTGGTCGCTGCCCCCCCATTCTCGGGGCTTCAAGCCAAGCACCAGCCATCTCTGCTGCTGTGTGGCATTAGTCCACCGCTGGTTTGGAGACCCAACTGGAAAAAAGTGGCTGGAAAGTTGAAACGCAGTGTGTCGGGTTTTAGTGTTGTTGACGTTTAATTTCTTTGTGGTGTACCGTTAGGCCAAAAGCTGTCCGTTCTTCTTTCTCTTTTTTTGTCAACTTACGAATATGGTGGCAGTTCAGTCCTTTGATGTAGACTACTAAAGAGAAGGCAATTACAGTTTCACCTCCATGGCTTTGGCTGAGTTCTGCCCAGGATTACCTTTTTAAATTGTTCTCACGTCTTGCACAGCGGAAAGCCCACTGTGGAAAGGCAAGTCATTGCACAAATTCAACCACGTGTAAGCTACGTATTCAAAGGTGCTTGTTTTGTGTAAACCTTTGAATCTTTGGGTTTGGATGTGTACATTTTGGGTAGGGGAGTCGGGGGGTGGGGGGGGTGGTGGTGAAGTAGATCCCTTTAGAGAGAAGATAGAGGAAGGGTAGCCTAGCTTCCCCTGCTGTCGGTTCCAGCGAGGGGTTTTGTGTTCACTTGCAGAAGGAGGTCACAGCAGGGTGCCTGGCGAGCTCCTCGTTGCCTCGCTCCCAAAATCCCTGCCATTGGAATATGAAAGTTAACGGCCAACACCCCCCCCCCCTCATTCTGCAGTCTGTCTTCTTCTATTCTTTGTATCTCTGTAATCCTCTCCTTCGTCTTCATCCACCTCTTTCTTGCTCCTCCTCCTCTCGACGGCCCAACCTTTTCATCTGCCTTGTAAATCTGCGGCGGTTCGCTGTGGTACTGGTGGAAGCTTTTCCCACAGCGGGCTCTCCACGTTTCCAAGCCTCTGTCATGCGAAATAGTGTCCGGCTGCAAAAATGTGTCCGGCTTGCGCCAGGCACGCGTCTGGCTCGTGTCACAATGTTAAATGTTGCTACATTTCGCGGGCTAAAGGGCTCGCGCTAGCGTCAGTCATTAGCTAGGTAACACTATCAAATCTACCTCAAAGGCTCGTTCAATCTACATGAAGTTAATGAAAACTTGCAATTTGTGTATTTTTGAATAATTATTTATACGTCAGAATTAATCATATGCATTTGAAATTATAACGTTTTCCTTAAAACTTTGCTTTCGTAAAAAAATCCTCAACATTAGGTCTTTAAACTGTTGATTTAAAAAATTTAGAATGTCAGCTATATGGTAAATGTTAAGGAAACAGAATGAAACATTTATATTTGTTTAGTTAATCTGAAGAAATTACATTTTTGGTTGCTAATTTTTTTGAGCAAAGAGCGCTTGACCCCGAGTGATAGTCATTGACAGTGAGGTAGATTTGATAGTGTTACCTAGCTAATGACTGACGCTAGCGCAAGCCCTTTAGCCCGAGAAACGAAATGTAGCAACATTTAACATTGTGACACGAGCCAGACGCGTGCTTGGCGCAAGCCGGACACATTTTTGCAGCCGGACACTATTTCGCATGACAGCTCCTCCTAAATTTGTCTTGATTTACTGTATGTTAGCGTATATTGTCGCAATACACAGTTTGTATATATTTGTATACTTTTTGTCCACTAGGTTTGCTTGGTTACGTTAATCAGCTTGCATCAATGTATAAGAATGTAAGAGATCGAGTTATTTGAAGTTGTTCTTGACACTATAATATTAAAAACGCAATATTCTTTATAATGTTTGCTAGTATTAGCATTATATTTCGCATTGGGAACACTGAAGTTGTTTAGACTATATAACCCTGTTGACTAACAATATTATTTTTATTACATCAGTGAAATACACGTGCATATATAGTTGTTTTCTATATTCTACAGCATACTTTGCTAATGCGTTGTGTATTTTGCGTTTTTGTGAAAAAAATACATGTTTAATTGTAATAAATTTTTTTCTGGCTGCGTATCGTTTGTTTCTGTAATGGAGATTATGTGGACAGACCTTATGAAAAATGATCATGTACCCCTACAATTTGGTAAAATGCGAGAGAAGTCCCTTACCGATCCAGGGCCTGACGAGCCAACTGCTTCAGTTTGACTTGCAATCCCTGGTCCGAGGTCTCATTGGACTGATGGATTAGGGGATAGAAGAGAGAGGAAGGGAGCGATGAGACATGTGAAAAAGGAGCAAGAGGAATTTAAACTGTCATCCGTCTTTGCCTGTGTGAAAATAAGCATAGGCATTGAAGGAAACAAGCCTACTGTCTGGATGCACAGCTCCACCGCCTGCATGTAGAGCTCAATGGCCTCGTCACTGTTGCCCTTCTCATCTTCGTCAAAGGCTTGTGTGACCAGGAAGTGGGCACGCTCTAGGTCCACTTGCTGCCTTGACTTAAGTGGGTCCGTGTGCTGGGCCTGGACTGGGGTGGATGGACAGAGACAGCATTGAAACGCTTACCCCATCATCTTCATATTAAATATTTAGTTTGCATGGCTTTGACTAATATCAGGACAAATTAGGCTGTTGTGGACTGCTGCAGCCTCAGCTTCTTTTGACCATTAGACACATAAGGTCACGTGATAGTCTGATATTAAAACTGTTCTTCCTTAGAGATGGTGAGCAAATGAATATGGGGCATACTCAGATCCCATATTGCTGTAGAATAAAACGAATGTGTATTCAAGTGATACAGATGTTGTTTATTTTACAATGACAAATACATATAAAGACCTGGAATTACCCTTTACAAATTACAAAACATATGTATATTTAGAGATAAGCCAAATTACCATATTATCAGAGATACAGTTTTCTTTAATATTATAATTCATCTGTATTAATTAAAGCTATACACAGAGACAAATAAACAGTCAAGTGTGTATTATACTTAAGTGAAAAAGATGGGCGAACAAGACAGTTGCCTGCAGAGGTTAGAAAGATTTGGGGGGTGGGGGGGCTTTCACAAAAAAAGAAGTTAAATAACACTGTGAAAAATGTGATGAGTTCAGTGAGGTTTTAAGGTTACTTTACCTGCACCTGGTATCACAGTCTGTGTTTAAAGAAAGGACCGACCATCAAACATGAGAGAACTGTAACTAACTACTAGTTATAAGGTGTAGAAACCTGCCACATAAATCACTGTATTTCATTTCTGATCTCTAAAGGCTTTGTTACCAAGTATAACTAAAAGTAAAACTTAGCTTCACAACATAAAAGTGTTTAAATATATAGAGTTCTTTCTAATTTAGTTTCCAAATATTATAGGTTTTATTACTACTTTAAACCAGTGACAGACAAAATGAGTCTGAATGAATAAATCTTGGATGAAACACTGTACTTGGCTGAGATTGTCACCTTTGTGCATGGAGGTGTAAAATTTTCCGAACGTAACATCCGCTACCACTGACAATCATCTCCACAGAATTGTGCTGCCATCACCACGTTTCATTGCATGCATAGTTTTAGCCTGGTGATAAGCAGTGCCTGGTTTCCTCCAAACATGACACCTGGCAAACACGCCAAGTAGTTCAGTCTATCTCATCAAACCACATCATTTTGTTTCTTTTTGTCTGAGTCCTTCAGGTGCATTTTGGCAAAATCCAGATGGGCTGCCAAGTGCCTTTCACTAAAGAGTGGCTTTCGTCTGGCCACTCTACCATTGGTGGTAGATTGATGCAGAGATGGCTGTCCTTCTGGAGGGTTCTCTTCTCTCCACAGAGGAATGCTGGAGCACTGACAGAGTGACCATCGGGTTCTTGGTTACCTCCCTGACTACGGCCCTTCTCCCCGAAAGCTCAGTTTAGACGGCAGGCGAGCTCTAGGAAGAGTTCTGGTGGTTCCAAACTTCTTCCGTTTATGGATGGTAAAGGCCACAGTTCCCGTTGGGACTTTCAAAGCAGCAGAATATTTCTATACCCTTCCCCAGATTTGTGCTTCGAGACAATCCTGTCTCAGAGGTCTATAGACAAGTTCTTTGACTTCATGCTTGGTTTGTGCTTTGACATTCACTGCCAACTGTGGGACCTTATATAGACAGGTGTGTGCTTTTCCAAATCATGTCCAATCAACTGAAATGACCACAGTTGGACTCCAATTAAGATGTAGAAACATCTCAACGAAACACAGTACAATCAGGAAACACCTGAGCTAAAGTTTGAGCTTGAGGGGAAAGGCTATGAATACTCATGTACATGTGATTTCTTAGTTGTTTTTTTTTTATATAAATTTTCAAAACTCTCAAACTTTTTTCACATTGTTAATATGGTGTATTGTGTGTAGAATTGTGAGGAAAATCAAACTAAATTAATGTTGGAACCAGGCCGTAACAACAAAATGTGTAAAAAGTGAAGCGCTGTGAATAATATCTGTATGCACTGTACATTCAAACATACACACTGTAAAAGAAAATTTGGCTCAACTTATAATTATAAGTAACCTGGCTGCCTTTAGACTTAGAGTAAGATGAGGAAAGAATAGGTTCTGGAAACTTGGTTATTTTAGTTTGATGTACTTTAATTTCAGTTCATGCATCTCAATATGAAAAGTCAAATTGACGTACAGTAAATTGATCATTTAATGATAGACATATTAATGGAAACTGGGAGAAAAAAAACTGAGGAAACATTTTCTCGATTCTACACCTTAACGCAAACACGTCAGGTATCCCCAACATTCATCTTTGTTTTTTTTCAATAGACAATAGGTGGGGTATCCATGTTTCAATTGCCTTTCACAGGAACTTCAACTTGCGTACCCGGTTTTCACTTCATGGCAGCCAAGCTCCATCTAGTATAAGCGGCGTCACAACAGCTGGATGGTTCCTTTTCTTTCATCAGCTGAACCCAGTGTAAAAGTGCGTGCACAATACTCACACAACCACATGACACAGGTTTGCTCAGCACCATTGGAATGGCAGACCGGGATGGTGATTCCCATTTTTTAAAAAGGGGACCGGAGGGTGTGCTCCAATTACCGGGGTGTCATGCTGCTCAGCCTACCAGGGAAAGCTTATGCCAGGGTATTGGAAAGAAGACTCTGACCGATTGTCGAACCTTGGATTCAGGAGGAGCAATGCGGACTCTGTCCTGGTCGTGGAAACGTGGACCGACTCTTTACCCTGGCGGGGCTACTCGGGAAGGCATGGGAGTTTGCTCATCTAGTCTACATGTGTTTTGTGGACTTGGAGAAGGCCTACAATTGTGTTCCCCGGGGAGTCTTCGGGGGGGTTCTGCGGGAGTATGCAATACCGGTGCCGTTGGTACAAGCCATCCGGCCCCTGTATAACCAGTGTGAGAGTAGTGTCCGTATACTCGGCACAAAGACAAATACGTTTTCAGAGGGTCTTTGACTCCATCAGGGGCTACCCCTTGTCACCAATTCTGTTTGTGATTGTCATGGACAGAATCTCAAGGCGTGGCAGGGGTGAGGAGTGTGTCCAGTTTGGGAATTGCTTCTCTGCTTTTTGCAGATGATGTGGTTCTGTTCGCTTCTTCAGAGTGTGATCTTCAGCATGCACCAGGGCGCTTTGCGGCAGAGTGTGAAGCGGTTGGGATGAGAGTCAGCACCTCCAAGTCCAAGGCCATGGTTCTCTACCGGAAAACGGTGGAGTGCTCTCTCCGGGTTGGGGATGTGTTGTTGCGTCAAGCGAGGGAGTTCAAGTATCTCGGGTTCTTTTTCACGAGTGAGGGCAAAATGGAGCGTGAGATTAACAGGCGGATTGGATCAGCATCAGCAGTAATCCGGGTGTTGTGCCGTACGGTTGTGGTGAAGAGGGAGCTGAGCCGAGAGGAGAAACTTGCAATTTACCAGTCGGTCTACGTTCCAACCCTCACCTATGGTCTTGAGATTTGGGTAGTGACCGAAAGGATAAGATCGCGAGTAGAGACGGCTGAAATGTGTTTCCTCCAGAGGGTGGCTGGGCTTAGCCTTAGGGATAGGGTAAAGAGCTCGGCCATCCAGAGGGAGCTTGGAGTAGAGTCGCTGCTCCTTTGCGTTGAAAAATAGCCAGATGAGGTGGTATGGGCATCTGATTAGGATGCCTCCTGGACGCCTCCCATTGGAGGTTTTCCGGGCACGCCCTACTGGTAGAAGACTCCAGGTAGACCAAGAACACGTTGGCAACATTATATGTCTCGTCAGGCCTGGGAACGCCTCGGAATCCTCCAGGAGGATCTAAAAAGAGTTGCTGGGGATAGGGACGACTGGAATACCCTGCTGAGCCTGCTGCCCCCCCGACTCGGCCCCGGATAAGCGGTGGATAATGGATGGATGGATCTTTTACAGGGATTGTATCACTTTAAGGATACCCTAGCAAAGCACAGCACAATCCAAATAAATTGTATTATCATTAATATTACACCGAATAACTTGCTGGGATATATTCCAACATATGACTTAAATTGTCTAACAGGATAGCAGTAACAATGACCTTTACTTAACATAGTAAAGAGTTAGGTGACATCTTCTGTATGTGAAATAAATTGTTCTTGAATAAACTTGAATGTTTAAATTGTATTGACTAATATGTTTAGCTTGATCAGTTGGTCAGGTTTTAACTTGAAATAATGAGTTGGTCCACGGTTTTCTTCATTTTCGTACAACTAATTTATTAAAGTTGAATTTGCTAAAAGAGTCCTGGAACAGCCCCATTTGTGCTGATGGTGAAGGGAAATGGGTCTCTTTTGTTCTGTGTGGATTACTGTAGGGTTGATGAGTGTGCTAAATTTTTTGCCTACCTCGATGTCCGTGGGTCGACAAAGTCTTGTGTGGATTACTGTAGGGTTGATGAGTGTGCTAAATTTTTTGCCTACCTCGATGTCCGTGGGTCGACAAAGTCTTGGACCGGCTGCTGGCAATTGCCAAACCAGCCTTTATACTGTCGAGGCAGTCGCTCCAGACGCAACAGAGTGTGAAGATAGGTCTGGCATCGCGAGACTATGCTGCCCCTGACGCACATGTAAATTGTATGTTATCGGATGTTATTAAAATTCGTTTTTCAGTGATTGGGAAACTTTGTGTTATTATTAGCTAAGTGTCATTAGCAATGTGCTTAATTACTTCTAGTGTTGAATGAAGCTTTATTGCTCCACAATGCACTGTTAATTTAGCTAAGTTAATATAACGTAATTAACTTTACTAAGACAGGTTTATAAAAGTCAAACCGTTTTCTCTTTATTCGACCTTTCTTTTTTTTATTAGCAAGATTAACTTGATAGGCACATTATGAAAAAGTCGAAGAAAGTGGTCAAAGGTGTAGTCTCATTGGGGACACAGACAACTTCTGTCGAGAAGGTCTTTAACTTGCCTATTTCACCAATTTAAATTAAAAACAAAATGTAAAAGTGCTTATTTTATGAAATGTTTGCCCTAAATGTATTGAGTGTAGACTGATCAAATTGGACGGATTTAAAATTCTGCCCAACTTGCTATATCCATCTATCCATTAGCTATACCACTCCCGAACTAGCAATATTTAGTTGTATCATTTTAATTTAAGCAGGTGGATTGTGACATTTTAAGTATCAATGTATTTCACATAATTGTTTTTAATTTAATGAAAGTAATTAGCTTGAATTCATAATTAATTGTATTAAATGTATATGAGGACAAAGCATTGAACACGTCACATACAATGGTTTGTCTGGTTCGAGTCAAAAGCCAGAATTGAGCCTTTGCAACAAATTAAATTGGTGTGAATTCTGTGCGTTGCTCCCATCGCGAGTCATTTTAAAGATTAGAACGACACATCACTACTTCGGTAGTCGGCACGGAAGTAACAACTCACTAATGTCAAAACCTTTTGTCGGCAATAAAACTGTTACTATTTAAAAAACGTTTAGTATCTAACAAAACATCTGAACATAAGAGGTGAACGTGAAACTTGATTTGACCCAAGCATTTTGTCTTTCAAAGCAATGTATGAAAATAGGGGGCAGCAATTTTCTTCCTTGACTCACCAGCATTGTGTAGCGCTTGGACCCGGTCCAGGTACTCATTTACTTTGTCCTGTATACTCTCCAGCTTGGATCCTGCCATCCCTGCGTAGATCAAGGCTTGGGCAGCCTCCTGAAAACCATGAAACTGAAAACTAGCATAAAGCGTTAAACTACTCTGTTCAACATGGAAGTTAAAGATAGCAAAAGGCTTGTGATTAGTTAGACCCGTTAGCAAAACGGTAAGGAACGCGCTAACATTAATTTAACTATACGTAAATTAACAGTGACTAGTCCAATAGAGCCAAACCTTGTAATAAAATACAGCCTCGTTGTATTTTCCATTCTGGTCACAGGTGACAGCAGTTTTAGCAAATTTTAGAGCGTCCTGCTCTAATGCTGAATAATCCATGGTCGATCCAGCCAATATGATATAGTTATGTTATTAATGCTATCAACCCTTTTCTTTGATGTCAGTAACCAACCAACTTGCTAAGAAAGATGATTGATAATATCACCTGCAACTGAAAACACCAATCTTACAATTAAATGAATGTCTTAGCTGAGCGTGGATTTCAAAACAACAACAACCCTTCCGGGTGTGGTTGCCAGATCAGATTGACAAATTCCAGCCCAAGCAAAATAAAAGAATATGAATAGAATCGCGTTCGGGATCTGATCGTCTACACCAGTTGTCCAACCAGTCTAGCGTGAAAAAAACATACTACAAAGAGCATAACACAACACAAGCAAATGCCCAAGTTATAAATGAAATGAGAGGTTATAATTGTCAATTTGTGTCATGATATTTCTGTTGATGTTTTAAAACAACATTGGGTTGAGAAAAGCACCATATAAATAAAATGAATTGCTGTTGTTACTATTATTATTACTATTATTATTATAAATTAAATTATTATTTAATTGATATCATTTTCATACACACAAATCATGTACATGCATATGTCTTATACTTCAAATCTTATAAATACATCCAGAATCTATCAGTATTTACAGCTAAAGTGACCGGGTATGCAAGTGAAAGTGACTGCGCAGAAACTGTGCTGTGTTTTATAGTGGCACTATGTTAATTTGCATTATCCCTTTCAAATAAATGCATACATTGATTAAAAAAGCTTTTTACACTGTATATTATATTGTTTTGACTTATAACCAAGTAAAAAATAAGTGCACTTATAGTGTACAAAGTATATGCCAAGTGTGCTTTATTCAGAAAAAGACAATGTTTCTAGAGATACTTTGGTATATCTTAAGTTGACCTAAATTCATGCTATTTTGGATAAATTAACACTATTTAAGTTGTACTTGACATACCTAAAGTATGATAAAGATCCACTAATATCTAAACGTAATAAAATGTAAGTAGTGTGCCATTGGAACAGCTAATAGTACACAAAACATATGCTGAAGTACATCTTTCTTTTTAATGCAAAAGTAAAGTAACCTTTTTAATAAATCTACTTCTAGTTCATTTTCATATACATTTAAAGCGGTTACTAGTGCAATGAAAATGCACTCAAATGTGTTCTCAATTGAACAATTAATAGTAAACTAAAAGTATACTGAAGTACTTATTGTACTGTATCGAATCTGAACCAGGATTTTTTCCTTCTCCTATAGACATTACATATCACACTTTGCATGACATATCAAAATAAGTTACCAATCACTGCATTAATTACACAAATTAGAAACATATACAGTAGTATATATTCCCAACTAAAAAATAAGCTAAATTAAACAATGCTTCTGTTTTCCATGTTCTTTTCCAATATGTTTTATGTGGAACAAAATGTAGTCTACAGAAAAATAACAAAGAAACTTATACAAAAGATCAATTCAATCATTATTTTTCAAAATTACCACTAGTAAGCTTCTTGATTATGCAGTGACAGAATAGGGAAAGGTTTCCTTCTTTTCAGGCTGTAAGTCCTCCTGCAGAGCTGGCAGAATGCCCTTGCAGGAATAGGTAATAGGGATGGGTATAGGGATATCTCTCAGTTCGATAAACTTTTCCTCTTAATATCCGGGAGGCTACCAGGGATTCTTGATCCAGCGAAACAGTATTTTCCGGTGCCAGCCTAAGGTATTCAGGATTGAGAAAATATAAGAGCCATAATGGCTCTCCTTACTGGCAGGGCTCTGACTTGGACGACAGCCTTCTCGGTGCATCCCATTCCGGTGCTCCATCACTCCCAGAGCTTCATGCAGGAGTTTCAACAGGTTTTTGTCAACCAACTGCCGAAAGGGGCTTGGAGAATGGCAGACTAATGCTGGGGTGTTGTGGTATTTGTCTGTTGATAACTGGTGGGCCGAGGCAGGGTTGGTGCCGGCGTTCCAGATGGGTCTCAACAAGGAGATCAAGGATGAGCTGGCGGCTTGGAGGACGTTGATGACCTGGGGAGTCCGGTCAGCCTGGCTTTGTGTATTGACAAACGCCCTCGGGAGTGACTTTGCCAATGCCGTGCTATTGGCCTAGGTTATTCCCCTCAGGCAAATGAAGTCAGCTACTCAACACCACCAGAACCATAGGTCACCCGGGTCACTAAACCTCTGTAGCATTACGGTGTAAGAGAGCGACGGGTAAGGGAACGCCGCTGCCTGTACCGCGGCAACAAATGCCATTTCCACAACCATGCTGCAGGGAAACGCACAAGCTCATCAGTCCTAGGAAGGGGGCCGGTGGGTGCATGCATCCTCTCAACTTTACTGCATTTACGCTTGTCTCTTCCAGTTACTATTTCCTATGCAGGTAGGCAGCACATGGCCTCAGCTATTGTCGACTAGGGGATAGCAGGGAACTTTATGAACAAGGCCTGGGAAAACAAATATGGAATACTTCTGTGGCCGTTTTAGGCTCCAGCTCCATTGTGCGAGAGGCGGGGAACACCCTGGACAGGTCGCCAGTATTGCAGGGCTCACACATAGGGACACACAAAAACTAACACACATTCACACAGGCAATTCAGAGTCACGAATCAACCTGCATGTTTTGGACTGTGGGAGGAAACCGTTGTTCCCGGATGAAACCCACGCTAACACAGGGAGAACATGCAAACTTCACACAGAGAGGCCATTGAGTCAGATGGGGATCGAACCCAGGACCATCTGTTTTGAAAATATTTTTTTACACCAACCTCTCCATGCCACTCTCATTGTCTGTGCAATTATCTCTGATTCTGATACTGCTTCAGATTTGTTACAGAATATGTAGAGGGGGAGAGAAAGAGAGAGAGAGAGAGAGAGAGAGAGAGAGAGAGAGAGAGAGAGAGAGAGAGAGAGAGAGAGAGAGAGAGAGAGAGAGAGAGAGAGAGAGACAGAG
>JAVQJS010130525.1:0-15662 GCA_036024795.1 Galaxias rostratus | reverse complement strand
AGAGAGAGAGAGAGAGAGAGAGAGAGAAAGAAAGAAAGAAAGAAAGAAAGAAAGAAAGAAAGAAAGAAAGAAAGAAAGAAAGAAAGAAAGAAAGAAAGAAAGAAAGAAAGAAAATATATTATTACTGTAACAGAGATGCTTCTCATACATGAAGTGCTTGTAAGCCTTTACTGCCCCTCCCATAGACTTTGCAGCAAAGGGAATGACAAAAGGCGCCCTCATCCCCACAGCACCATCACATGCATGTGGTCCCAGTATGAGCTTGTGAAGGTACCGATGTCTTTGGCCCGCAAGGCGTCCGGCCTCCTCAGCTCGGTGACAAACTTCTTGGCGTCCAGGCGGATTTCAATGACGTTGTTCAGGAGGGCGAACACCGGGGCCAGCGGGAAGGATGCCACAAATAGAGAAACGAAACCAAACTGGATAACTGCAGGGAGAGCCAACACACACACACACACACACACACACACACACACACACACACACACACACACACACACTGTCTAAGCCGTTTCTGGTCTCACAAATCTTGCACACCAGGGTTAGAAGGATTAATTTGTCACAATTATGGTTGTTTATAAATACACACATAGACACACGTACACACAAAGGCGCGCTCACGCACATACACACACACACACACACACACACACACACACATACACACACACACACACAAACACAAACACACACACAGACACACACACACACACACACACACACACACACACACACACAGCTATCATGAGACAGAATGATTAAGGAGTTTGTTGTTCCATCTGCATCCTGTTGGCGCTCTCTGCGCGTGCACTGGAACAATAAGTCCTTTGAAAGCTACTCGAGGCTGGCCAGACTGACAGACAAAATGTTGTAAGTCAAGCCATCTCTGGGTGTTATCATACATTTACTGAATAGCTGCCTTCAGATCTCCAAAACTAATAGCTGATCTTCAACTTGCTGTGTATTCACATTTCATTTACTTCTCAGAAATGACACTGGCAGGATGCTTCCATGGTGATAGCGTCTTCCTGTAGCAAAACTGAACGGGATGTTAACTAGTGTCTTGGGCATTATAATAACTCCAAGGTCTTCCGCGCAGCTAACATCATGTACCGCATAACTCAAAAAAAGCTAAAATTACTCCAAGCTAAAAACAATCCTCAGTGTGGGACACATGTACAAATTTCCCATATCCAATCTATTTGGAGTACTGCCTTTGTTTCCTCACATTTTGTATGAGATTAATATTGGACATAGACCAACGCTGGTGTGTGTGTTTCCAAGTGCATGGACGTATGTGTTTAAGGTGCACTGTACCGTGTAATGTACTAAAGTCCTTTCTAATGACCAAAAGGTTTCCGTGTCCATCGGCCTGTAAAGACTACAGAAACCATAGATCACAGAGGGGGCCAACTCAGACAGCTGTGGGTTTCCCACAAGACGAGGTCTAGATTTGAGCTTAGAGCTCTGCCATATATGGGTGCACGCCACTGTCAAATCAAAACCACAGAATTAGGACTACGTGTATCTGTGCCATGGCCATGTGTGTTACACTAGGCTCCATGCTAAGAGAACATGTAGTGAAGAGGAGAGGCACCTAACCATCAGCAATCGCTCCTTCGTCGCTATGTAGAATGGAGGGTGTGGAGGTTTAGGGAGCGTTGGCTTGTCATGGCTTGAGACTGTTCGGCGTGTTAGCATACATACGCACTGCACATATTTAACGTATGAGCAGAGATATAATTAAAACAAAGGAGATCTGCAGTGGAATGTAGGAGTCGACGACCTTACAAAGGTATTAAAAGTCCTGTGCCCGTCTGACTATTGCTGTAAAAAAGAAGTAAAAAAAAAAAGTAAGCCGAGCGGATGCTGCAGTGCTTTGAAACGCGGCCCGGGGACATTGGCAGGGACGGGGACAGAAGAATAGGCTGATAGTTGTCAAGTTAGACACAGGAAATAGAAGCTTGGTGGGAAAGGGGTTTTCCAGTCCCGGCCTGATTGGCAGGTCATTTCTGAAGGAGCTGAGAAACAAAGAGTAGCGGAGGGCTTAACCCTGGTTAGAGGGAAAGTTTAGACAAACATACCGGCTGCTCCTAACCCCATGTTTATCACCCTTTAGTGCGCGCGCACACACACACAAACACACACACACACACACACACACACACACACACACACACACACACACACACACACACACACACACACACACACAAGCTAGCACAAATCACTCACTCACCCACCCCTACATTCACAAACACACACATTCTCTCTCTTACTCTCTTTCTTAAACTTTGTCAGATGTTTCACCTTGTTGACATTGTCCTGCAGCTATAAGGAGCCTCTCCAATTATTTGCCCCGCCTCCACCATATCTTCACACTCCTCTTCATTGTTTTCTCTTGTCTACTCCAGCTTTTCATTCACCCTTTTACGCTCTCTATTATTCATTACTAAATAAACGCTACCTCCTCTTGCTCATTAAAGGACTTCCCAGCAAAACTAATATGCACATGAACGCAACGGTGTGCCAAAAATATGGCGCTCTAATATTATAGAAACGTTTTACTTAGAGTACTACTTTAGATTGGCATTAGCAACCAGAGCATTGCAGCTCATTTATGGTCGGGCCAGTACCACAGTTTGTACATATCATCATTGTTGATATGTTTTGACTCTCTGCTAGGCTGTGATATGCTATTCAATTATAAATTAATGCTTCGTTTATAAAGAACCCACCCTGAACCGCTCAAGTTACATGATTCTGTAAGGCCGTGGGCTACTGTGTCACAACCACCTATTACAACCACTTTATTATCATAGACATTACAACCTAACACCTGGTAATTTACTTCCTTACACCTGGCAGGTTAGGGACTATCATAAAGTCACTTTACCTTGGCCGTCAGATAAAACAAAAATGTTATTGATGACTTTGCTGTCATGTTTAGAAACATTTAAAAACATATTTTAGAGGCTGACCATTCTTGTCCGAGAGGCAGGCTGGGTGGTCTGACACAATGCCTCACCAGGTGTGTTGTTATCTCAGCCACACCCTGACCTCTGTCACCCTGGTAATTCACACCTGGCGACTCCTCGTTAAAGGCAGCCACTGTTGACTGTTTGACCGCTGGCTTTGATTAGGCCTAAACAGCAAAATGTTGTGGCCGGACAACTAAGTTGTTAGGGTGCTGAGTGTATATGTCAGTACATTAATATGTGTCATTGTGTGTCACTTTCTGTTCTATGTAATATAAAGGTGTGTGGGTGCACGTGGGTATATTAGTGTGTTTGTGTGTGTATGTGTGTGCGTGCTTACTCATCTCCATGTACTCAGGTGTGAGGCCTTCGAAGGGGACCAGAGCGTAGTCCATGTTCCACTGGTGGGCCCTTTGCTCCTCCCGCTCCTCTGCTGCCACACCCTTACTCTTCAACGACCGGACAAGCTTCTTCAGTTTACTAATGTAACACGGAGAGATGGTGCAAAATAGAGGCAGAGGGGGAAAGGAATGAAATACAGTCATAAAGTGCTACAAAGCCCAAATGTAGTCTTAAGAGGACACACCATGTTGTAGTTATGATTTATTTGTGATGTATTATTAAAAGCCTATTTACCAGAAATCTTAAAGAACATGCAGTGTTCTGTACTCATTGTATTTTCACAGCCTCCGTATTAAGGCAGCTTCCACCTTTTCTGTTTCTAAATCCAACAACCCTAAACCTTTTCTTATTGACCTGACTTAATCCAAATGAGAGAATTCCAAGCTTAAAGATTATGTTTCACTATGCCACAAAAAAGGTAGTGCCGATAATTGTTTCAGTATGAGGCATTGTTAATGTTGCAAAGACATGTTAAATCCTAGTAGCCAATGTTCTGCAATTACTGCCATAAATTTGTGCTTATTTTCTGCCTCTCAGCTAATGTTTCATTCCAATAAATTGGCGTCTCTCCTGGAAACATGGATAGAACTCATGAAGCACTCACACTACAGCAACGTAGCTGAATCTACATTGTCAGCAGAAAATGTCGTTTAGGGTATGCAACTGAATATACATCGCAGTTAAAAGCACGATAGAAAATAAACAATGAAAGAAAAAAGTTTGAAGTGTAAGAGAGGGGAAAGGTGTGTTTGAGAATATTTCAAATTGGTTTAATGCACCCCAAGGCTTTCTACATATTATCAAACATAGGTCTAAATTACATGTCTTAAAATAATTGAACACTAAAAATGACACATTTTTCTCGAAACAGGCATGTATAATTGAAAAAAAATTGAGAATATAAGAGGTAAAGGAAAAAGTAGAAAGAGGATGCGGGGGGGAAAGGCAGGGGAAAGCAAGGGGTTGTCAGGAGGGTTTCTGACTATTAAAGCTCCAATAAAACAAGACTAAATGCCACCATTGCATTATTTAGATTCCAAAAACAGGCCGTTTATGGCGCATGACTTTTTAATGTCTTTGCCTTTGTATCATGAGTGCTTTCGCCCAACTTTAGAGGCGCTCATTGAGCAGCTGTTCACATTGGCATTTCATGCACAAACACACACAACAACAGGACACTGACAAACATCCCAGTCGACCAAACATGGACACGCACATTCAGTCAAAACACATCACCGTCTGGACAAACAACAAACACAGATGCCCTCGCACGCATGCACAAACTATCCCACGAGCTGCCCGTCTCCGTGGTCCGAGAGCAGGTTATGGGTGACCGATAAAGGTCACGTCTCAAGACACTGTATCCATTTTCTTCCCGCTCGCTTTCTCTCCTACTCTCTCCTTCAAATTCAGATTAGCTCTCTGACCTGAATGTCTCCACGAGTGTCGGTACATGTGGCACACACACACACACAGAGTGAACCAAGACTGCTTCTACCCCGGCATGCCTTGCTGTATGTTGACTTCCTACTTTCTCTTCATTTCACTAAGTGGGGGACAAACATGAGACATGCAGCTGACCTCCGTTGGTGGGCCAGAGACAGAGAGAGACACTGGGTTGCATTAGAAAGAGCTTTTATTAAAGCCACATTGGAAAAGCTCTGATGGAGCTCCAAACTAAACAGATCATAAGTCTCATAGTGGATTCACCTTTGAACCACTTTTGAAGTTTCCCTGGCCATAACAAAGACAGTAAAATTGGAATATCAAACACAGACATTTTATTGGCGCAGGCATTTGCACAAATATGTTAACTTGATGTGTATTTGCTGGATCAGCTTGACTTTCAAAATAACCAAACGCAACCAAACTCACAAACACACCAATTTTCACACACAAACACTAGTCTGGAGTTATAAGCCTGGCAAGGAAACAAGGTGTTGAGTGACTGCCGATGTGTTGTATAACAAACTGCTATGAAGGCATTGCTCAAATAACTGAATGGACAAACATACAGATTACACGCAAATACAAACACTGTCTGTGATCTTTAATAGAAGTAGCAACCTCAGCCCAAAGTACCACTTTAAGCTTATTGTGAATTCTGCATGCAAACGCATTACATTTAAACTTCTCACAGCTGCCCAAACCGTACGTGACTACCCACCCAGCTGTCTTGATCATATTACCGTTTGTGCTCTGGAAAAATGGCAAGAATTATGTGGTCATTCCCGCCAGGATCCCCACTATTGCTCAATATCACAG
This sequence comes from Galaxias rostratus, assembly GCA_036024795.1. NCBI lineage: Eukaryota > Metazoa > Chordata > Actinopteri > Galaxiiformes > Galaxiidae > Galaxias > Galaxias rostratus. Next base: position 10,017 of record JAVQJS010130525.1, on the reverse strand, counting down.
ATGACAACCTAATTTATTACAAACCACAACAAGTAATCACAATGTTAGCATAAAAGTGCAACGCTGCATAACTAAGGCAAGTCCGTCCGCTCCACTCCATTACTCTTATGACTGAGCCGTTTCACTCTGAATGGACACCCAGTTTCAAGTTTGTGTGGGACTTTTTCCATCTGAAACAATTGTGTTTTCATGTAACTGTCCCTTCCTTGGCCTCTGGCTAGTGCATGTCATGTATACTTTGGAGAGTGGAATGCACATTTTAAATGTGACAGACTACACATCTCTGACCTCTCACCTAGTGATTTACATTTTTTGTCACCCCATCGCGCAACACCGGTGTTGCAATAACACAGTCAAAATATAACTGAGGGATGGGTGTGCGGGTAAGATGGGTGACTGGGGGAGGACGAGGGTGGAGAGGAAAGTGGGTGGATGAGGGAAAGAAGTGTGGGTGAGAATTGACAGGAGACGGGTACTCACGGTATGCCAATTTCAAAGACGTTGTTTTGTATGAGCTGCTTCCCCAGCATGATGATGCTGAGCTGGATGCACAGCTCTATCAGGCAGCCCCCTGGTGCACACTAGAGGACGAGAGGTGGAGTGAGCCACAATCAGCCAAACGAGGGACCACCAAGCCGTTGGAAACTAAACAACACACGGCTCACCTCCTCCATTCGATGCTCTTTGAAGACATAGACATAATCTCCCGGCCGACCGGCAAACCTGTTAGAGCACACGCGCGCGCGCACACACACACACACACACACACACACACACACACACACACACACACACACACACACACACACACACACACACACACACACACACACACACTAGGTTAATATATAACTCAACCCGGCAGTGTCAGTTCCACAACCAGGCTTCATGTACACACACACGATACAACATCTTCTAATGTATCACAAATGTTATCAGCTAGAACCATGCTTTAACAGAAACACACTGGTTGGTGTCCATACCGTCCTTTGAAGAAGGCCACGTAGAAAATGGGTGCATAGGCGTTCATGAACTTCAGCAGAAAGGCCTTGAGGATGAGATGCTCTTCGAACTCTGTCTCTGTTTTGGGGATCTCTGCAGGAAGGACGCCAACACAGGGTAACGATTAAAGGGTAATACTGTGCTGAAGTAACACAGGGAAAGGTTAATGGGTCACGTTGTATTGGAGTAACACGAGGAAAGGTTAAAGGGGGACACTGTAATGGAGAAACACATGGGAAAGGTTAAAGGGTCACGCATTGGAGTAACACAGGGAAAGGGTAATGGGTCACATTGTATTCTATTAACACGGGGAAAGGTTCAAGGGTGACACTGCATTGGAATAACACTCAGGTAAGGTTAACGGGTGACATTGTATTGGAATAACACTTGGGTAAGGTTAATGGGTCACGTTGTATGAAGAATATAAAGGAGTTCCTCCTGCTCCCGCTGTCCCCTGAGGATGTGTGAGTTATGAAGGTGAGGAATGTGTGTTGGAGAACATGTGTGTGTGTGTGTGTTTAGTGTATGTGTGTGTTGGTGTATGTGTGTGTGTTTGTGTGTGTGTGTGTGTGTGTGTGTGTGTGTGTGTGTGTGTGTGTGTGTGTGTTGGTGTATGTGTGTGTTGGTGTATGTGTGTGTTGGTGTATGTGTGTGTATGTGTGTGTATGTGTGCGTGTGTGTGTGTGTGTGTGTAGGTGTATGTGTGTGTTGGTGTGTGCACAGGCCCTGCCTGATATTCCCCACCGCTCCTCTATCTCCAATTCCTGCATGCTATGGGGGTCTGCTACTTTAGGCAAAGCGCAACCTCAGTCGCTTCACACCACACATTCTCCCTTCTCTCCTTTCGCCACTCTATTTCTCGTCATCTCAGTGATCCCCTCCTCACAAGCATCTCCTCCTCCGTTTCCCTCCTGGTCCTCCCATCCCACTGCAGACACCCCGGCTCCTCCGAACAGTAAGCCTGGAGGATTACAGCCTCTATGGATTTCACCTCTGCGCTCCGCCAAAGCCACATAAAGCCATAATATCTTCATCTGACAGAGCAGATTAGCGCTCTGTACAATGACGTTGCCATTAAATAGACTCTAATGCCGGGGCAGACATAATACCGCTCTACCCTTTAAACATAGCAGTGGAGCACCGGGGCGAAGCGGAGCCTCTGGTTCGGAGGGAAACACTGCCCATCCTTAATGTCTCCTGTCCTGTCTGCCCGACGGGAGGGAGCGAGGATGGCGGGGGAGCCCAGTGTGAAAGTAGGTTAAAACATGACTCGAGACATTACATCTCCTTCCTGCATGGGGTGAGAGATGGACACAGGAAAGGAGAACGAGAGCAAGAGAGAGAGCACGGGAAAGAGAGAGATGAGAAAGGGAGAGCGAGCTCAGCAGAGGGAGTTGGCAATGTCTTATTCAGGAGGATGTAAAAGTGTTCCCTCTCTTCGTGGGGTCCCCAGGGTTTCCCTCCATGTGAGTACGCCTCTGAGAAACCCCACCCCTCTTTAAAAAAAAAACACTCTGATTCCTTGCTGCCCGCAACGGAAAGGACCAGTTGAGGCCTATCAAACTTTCATTATTCTGTCCTTAGAAGAGGAGCAAAAAGGAGAGGGGAGTGTGTTTCTGTGTTTGTGTGGCTGTTAAACCATGTACCCCCTCATGCTAACCCCTTCCCACTGTATTAGTGTGAGTAGCCTGCAGTGTGTTTGTGTTGCTGTTCCTCCATGTTGTACCCCCTGGTGTTTCACCCTTCCCGCTGTATTAGTGCGAGTAGCCCGCAGTGTATTTGTGTTGTGTTGCTGTTCCACCTGGTTGTGCATCGTGGTGCTTTGCACTTACACATGTATTAGTGTTCGGTCTGTGGGACTAGAGTATAAAGGAGACGAGTGTGTTTTAGTGTTGCGTTGCACCACGTAACCTTTTTTGCCCGTATGGGAGGGGAAGTGAGTGTATATCTACCCAGCTCAGTGAGCCACACGGCCACTGCACCGTAGATCTCGTCCAGGATGAGGATGACCACCAGGTTGATGATGACCGCCGTGGCCGTGACTGTCACCCGCACGTTGGACTTGATATCGGGGTCGGGGCTCATGGCCATCAGAGCCGACACGGTGATCCGGTAGATGATCACGCCAAACACAGCCGAGAAAGTCAGACCAAACTAGTAGAGAGCAAAGAGGGCGATTGAGTGACAGACCAAATTAATCCACGGTACCTCTCTGAGTAAAGAAATACCTGAATCGGATTAGACAAGTTTTTTAACATATGTATTCTCCTGTGGACCCACCATGAAAAGTATGGAGGAGATGTTGATGAAGTAGCCAGGGAGACGGTCCCTCCAGGTCAGCTTTTTATAAGAGGCCTGAGGAAGGGACCCAACCCACAGGTTATTTTCACACGCTCACTCTTCCAGCACAAGCCTCACTGCAGGTCAGTCTAAGGACACATGCTCAAAATATTCAAAGCAATCTAAGGAAAGAAGAGTATAATGAGAAGACCGCAGACCCCATGACTTTAGAGTGAGAGCAAAGAAGAAGAAGAGAGAAAGATTAAACATATTCAAAAGGGTGAAAGCGAAAAAGGTTGTGCGAGTTGACCTTTAACCAGTAGACATCCGAAGTCACCTGCTGGTAGGAGCCAGGCAAACCGTTAACCTGGGGTCAAATATATCATCTAGTATCTCCTCCCCAGTGGGAATACTTTCACAGGGGTCAGGCTAATCTGCTCCCAGATTCGTTTTTACACTCATCTTCCTCCTCAGCAATGTGACCTCTAACCCTGGCTTAACGTGTGTGTGACGGAGAGGGCAGGCCCTGCATGTTCAGACACATACTCACACCAGAACGTTAAAATGTCGGAATGCATGACTCTATATTAACAAGGCTGAGTTTGAGACAGATGGTGTGTGTGTGTGTGTGTTTGTGTGTGTGTGTAGGTGTGTGAGTGTGCACGTGTGCTAGTGTGGTGTTTGTGTGCATTCGTTTGTGCTTGTAGTGGGGGTGGTAAAAAGAGTAAAATGGATGAATTCTTCAAGAATGTGAGTTCAAACAGCAAAGACACCAAGTTCAACCGTCATGTAACAAGCACACGGGTGGGCTGTGGCACACATGTGCACGTCGTGCAGAATGCCCCTGTAAACGCACACAGCACTGCTCTAGTCTGAGTGAGTGGACTCGCCGGGCTGAGCTCAGTGCCGTGACGGAACTCATTGGGAAGGCTACAGCACCACCTAGCAGCACACTGGGTGCGTGGCACCTCTGAAGGCGAACTCGCCCACTCCCACCTGTAACAGCTAAATACAAAGCCGAGCATGCTCTTCAACGTTCTCCTAACACAAAGAATGAACACACTCTCTCGTCCTTTTTCCAATCTGGCAGGAGGCTCGGAGCTGTACCTGTACCGACCGATTCACCCTGGCCTGCTACACATGGCAAAAGCACACGCAGCCTTTGAAACATCTGGTCATGGGAGAGCGTGCCTGCACACCGGGGCAACAGTACACAAACCTTGTCCTGTGGCCAGGGCAGAAATGGAATTTGCCGGATTAAATTCCCCCACACACCAGGGAGAGAGGGGCGGAGGCACGGGTGGCGACTATCCAGCTGTGGAGAAGCCGCGGGTGGTGGAGGACGGTGGGATCCGGGGGCAGAGCCCAGCTGGATAGGGTGTGTGTGTGTGTAGGGAGCAGTGCTAGTCAAGGCTCTGCTTTGACAGCTGGCTGGGGGAATATCCCCTCTAAACCTCCGTGTCCCCTCACCCCTCACCTCTAATCCCAGGCCCCATAGAGCAGCAGGGGCATCACAGGCTCAGGTGGGCCCAGGGAGGCCTTACCTCAGGGCCTTGTCAAACCTAATTTGTTCCTCTAACATTTGATGCCTCTCTGGTTAAAGCTGTTTTTTCTTCAGGGACCTTCGGTTTTGGTTAACAGAAGTCTTTTAATTAGGCTCAACCCCGCCTCCCTCATCTCTCTCTCTCCATCAGTCTCTTTTCTCATTCTAGTAACACATGAAACTGCCACCTCTCTAGGTGTTGCGAGACCCATGTGCCTTCGGGGCCTTTTGAGGAGTTCTACTTGTTCAAGGACAGCGAGACCTTTTTGACTAAGAGAGAAAGAGAGACAGAAAGACATAGTTAGCCATCTGAGGCAGGGGAAATAGGTCTCGCAGTTATATTTGGTTTGAAACCTCAAGAGGGGGCAGAGTCAAACCAAAAATCTCGCCCTCCTAATGTCTCTTTTCTTTCCTCTGCCTATTTTACTTGCTGTCTCTCTGTTGTTCACAACCTCCCTTCTTTCTTTCTCATCTGCTTTATTTGTGTGCCCCCAGGGCAGCCTACTGTAGCATCTAACCAGGTGGAAGAAAACAGATAATCGTTACCCTTCACATTAACTTGATGCAGGGCTTGGATGTTTCCATACAATCTACCTGAAAGCCCACAAGACGTGCTCTAATCGGGATGCAATCCTGAACAAGAGGCCTTAGCTGAACCTGTGGGTTAGAGAATAACCTGGAACAACAGTAGTCACCCCAGCCTACCCCCACACATTGTGCGTGCGTGTGTGTGTGTGTGTGTGCGCGCATGTGTGTGTGTAAGTGCACGACTGTGTGTGATTTGAGTCTTATCCCCGTGTGGTGGGGATGCATCCCTGCCTGCCCTTGCCGGTGCGTCACCCAACCCACCCCCACCCCCCTGTCAGAGGCCGCTAAGCCCTTTGGGAAATTAATGCCAGGGGATTTCCTCTCTGCCATATGTCACCCTGCTCACACACACAGAGACAGGGACACACACAGGGACCCAGGAAACACACGCAGTCGCACAGCGTGGACTGACTACTTTCTGTATTACAGCAAGACAACACCGCACACAGACAGATTCTCTCTCTCTCTCATCTCTGCTCATCCAATCCCTGTCTACCCAGACAATTGGTTAACCACTTCAGAATTCAGAATCTCTCTCTCTCTCTCTCTCTCGCTCTTTCTCTCTGTCGGTCTTTCTACCCCTCCCCCCCTGGGTAGCCAGTCTACCCTGGGACTATTCCTCGAGATGTAGCTAACCTGAGGCCCAGCCTGCTCTGCCCTGGTCTCTATACTAATGACTGACAGGAAATGAAATAAGTGCCGTACTTGAAAAAATTCATCAAAGGCCTTTTTAAGCGACATGCAGATTAAGCTTGCATGAGCCCACCATCTGACACACACTTTAATCCTACACACTATCACCCTCACGTAAGCACGCACACACTAACACACCCACGTGCGCACAAATGCACAGACACATACGCACTCATTGCTTTTTCCAATCCAGTCCGATACAAAGATAGCCTCTCAGTCTGTAGCCAGGATTCTGATTAGTGACATTCAGAGAGACACTATAAATACTCAAACCTATAACCACGTCTATTAAAGCCAGTTGACAGACTGGGGAATGATTCTGCTTTCTTTCAAATTGCGCGACATCTTTTCAAAAAGGAGAACATTTAGAGTACAAACACACACACACACAAGTACACCGGCAGAATGATCGCTAAAACGCTAAAACACAAAGCTCAAAGGTTTGAGACTACCCGCCAGTTTGGGCTACAGTACACAACCAATCTTAACATCTGTCAGAACGTGTTCCTGTGTATCTGATAGAATATGTTCATGTGTGTCTGTGTGAGAAGAGAGATCAGCAGATCAACAACCCTTGAAGAGACAGGACATAGATGAGGTTGACTCTATTAAGCACACACAGAATGATACAGTAGGCCGCCTGCTCCCCTGCCGCTTGCCTCGGCGCAGGGAGTGTGTTTCTGGTCTCCATGGTGACAGTGTCGGAGTCGTCGCTAATCTGGGCTCTGGCGTCTCTGACTCAACAGCCCTCTCTCTCTCCCTCCCTCCCTCCGTCCGTCCCGGCCGATCTTTTATCTGTCTTGCTTCCCTCTCCGTCTGGTCAAACCCTGGTGTGTAGCTCACTCTGCTGGCCAGTCGGCAGACTCGGCCACGCTGGCCCTATTTGGAGCAGCTAGGTTACGGTTTCCCCGTGGCCTTTCTTCAGGCTCGACAGGGCCTGGTAGAGCAGGGTTACAACTCCCCAGGCTGCAGGCGGAGTCACGTAGCAGGGCCTACGCACACCAGGAAAACAACTACTCAAGACATCACACCTTTCATCTTGTCCTTACAATGTGTATTTACAACCATCTAATATTTTTCAGATCTCCGAATTAGGCCCTTAGCTTGTGGATATTCACAGTCCTGTGCATTTCGGTGACACTAGCTCAGAACTACAGCAGATGATTTACATCTGACAGCATCTAGTGACAAAAAAATAAGGGCTCTATCAAAACAAGCCAAACACACTCATACACACGCCACACGCCACACTTTTGAATAACATTTTAGGACAGACAAACAAGATGCTTCCAGCCTGATCTCAAAATACACCTATTCCACCAGAAAACAAGGACAATTGGGAGAGCAGGTTGAAAACTCAATGAACCACTGATTGGCTTAACTTGTGCAGGGTACAGGGCGACCAGGCGGCCCTTACACCATGGAGGCCGCACGGCTTTAGTCCTGAAGTGATAATGTTCTTGGTGAGCTCGGCTGCTTGTGTAATCGGAGCCTGACCACTGCCTCGCTGTGTCTCCAGTGTGTGAAAGTAAACAGCTTGAGTTACAGCACCCCTCCACCCCCCTCACACCCACTGGCTCTCCATCCGGATCAGCCCCACGCATACCGCACACCCAGGGCAACCTCTAGACCCATCGCTAATCCATTGGCAGCAGCGGGGGGCCAAGCATTGTGTTATCTGTGTGGGCGTGGAAGTGTTTGTTTTGAGAGCTCGGCGATAGAACTTCTCTGCAGTCCCTTTTCCGCTATACCACTGCACAAAGCTTTTCTCCACTGTGCATTGGACGTGAGGAGATGTATCGAGGGAGAGCAACACATTCACAGGGCCATAACACTGACATGGTCACGTGGCATGGTAATTCTTGGTATGGGTGCAGTGAGCCCCAGAGAGTAAGGTCTAATGGCATTATTGGCCTAACAAGACAAGCCAGTCCTCCTGCTAAGAGGATTCATAGAGATGTGCTGTACATGAACAGACTGACTTGGATATCTCACCCTGCTCCCCACTAAGGCCCCCAGGAATGACCAACACACACACACACATTCAAACACACACACATACACACACACACACATACACACACACACACACACACACACACACACACACACACAGAGACACACACGCTGTCACAAAGGCCATCTCACATGTTGCTCTCTGGCCAACACACTCAGCTGGCAGCTGTCGGAACAGCTCTGTCTCAAAGCCCAAAGTTGCCCCGAAACAGAAAACACCAACGCTTCCCCCGTCCCACTTTGATAGAGAACCTAAACGACCCCCATACAAGGAAGAAAAGCGTCAGGCTGGATAAGAGGCGTTCTCCCGTCACAGCCGCTAGGGAACAGTGGGAAGAAACCCCATAGAGAAGGAGACAGGCCAGCATGGGCAGGCATTTAGGAGGACAGCCACGAGGAAAGGAAGGGATAAGGAAGTGAACGAAAGGAGAGGAGATGAAGGGGTTACCGGTGGCCCTGCCGCCATGGCAGACAGCAGTCTCTGTTTCCATCTGTCTTTGCCTGCCTCTGTCATTCCCTCCTCTTGCTTCTGAGGCTGCAACACGGGGAAGACACACAAGGTGGGTGCTCGCACACAGAGACACGCAGAAACACAAGCGAAACAAATGGAGGAACACACTTGTGACGCCATATAGACGGTCAAAGCGCGTATGCCTGTCATGTCGTTTCAGCTGACCACGACGTGACAATGTCTTGAGGGTACAGGAAGTGGAGGCGGTTGGGGTGAACCTGGTTGACACTTTCCCCATTCCAACTGTAATACTCTATGCCAGGCACACGAGGCTGACATACTGTAGCAGGCCTGGCTCGCTCCAGCCTCAGAGCAAGCTGTTGTGAGTGTGTGCAATGGACAGGCTCCAATGAGACCAGACATGATTGACCCATTTTCCGGCAGAACATGAGATTACCGTTATATTTATTTTTGGTCGGGACGTGGGACACCAAAATGCAGACAGAAGCACGTGTTTTCTGTTATTTCCCCACCTCTGTTTTCTTTTTCTTCTTCTTGTTAGACCTCTGCTTCTTCTGCTTCTTTTGAATCAGCATGGTTTCGTATTTTGGCCTAGGATGTTCCTGAGTGGAAAGAAACAAACAAATCTATTTACTCTTTAGCACCCTGACCGAAGAATTACAGCAGGACGAACATAGCATTTGTAGGAATTGTTTTTCCAGGGTTTCAGGAATTAACAGGGCGATCCCCACTCATAAAATGCAATGGAAAACCAAGTATTTGCAATACCACTGGATTTCCAAAGAGTGTTGCACAGAGAGCCTTCACAGGCCACTTTGCTGCGAAGGGGAACAGGTGCCTATATTGCCACAAACACCAACCCCGTGAAAATACAGTGATGAGCCAAGTGACAAAGGACGCCTTGGGTAATAGAATGTGATGATTATCCTCTCTGCAGCTTCTCTAATGGCACCGGCTAGTTATCAAGCCTTGATGACCGCCATCGCTCTCACCTTACCCTTACCTCACAGACCTGGCAGGTCAGAGGTCAGTGTGTGTCTATGCCTGTGTGCGTGTGTCGGTGTCTGCTTTTCCAAATCCTGTTAGCGTTTATGTTTCATTATAGAACGCGTTCCCATTGGTCCACGTTTAGGGTAGATATTTAACATGGATGAGTTGGAGCCCGTTTCTTACCTCCTCCTCCTCCATGCCCGTCAGATCCCACTTGTGGTTCAGACTGATCTGTCGCCGCTTCCAGTGCTCCAGGAACATGGCCACTGGAAAACCACTCAGAGAGTAAGCATCACTTTGGTAGATTGTTAACACTATGAGATCTTGCGAAGGTGATAACAAGACCGGCCTGAATGTGTGTGTGTGTGTGTGTGTGTGTGTGTGTGTGTGTGTGTGTGTGTGTGTGTGTGTGTGTGTGTGTGTGTGTGTGTGT
>JAVQJS010130502.1:0-23933 GCA_036024795.1 Galaxias rostratus | reverse complement strand
ACGCAAACACGGGGAGAACATGCAAACTCCACACAGAAAGGTCCTCAGGCGGGATTAGAACTCAGGACCTTCTTACTGTGAGGCAACAGCACTAACCACTGCGCCACCGTGCCGCCTTGGTAAAGTCAATAGTGTTTAATTATTAATCAACCAAACCTTCCAAGTTTTCCTACCTCTGTTTTGAAAGTCAAAGGTTTTCTTTAGCAATGACAGTTTTGGGACATAAACATAAACAAAATGTAGGATGTATGTTACAGAACAGACTGTACTTATGAGAGATAATACACAAATCTTCCATCATCAGTAAATGGAAGAGGTTTGGAACCACCGGACTCTACTTAGAGCTGGCCGGCCAAGTATACTGACCAATTGGTGGGGGAGGTGACCAAGAACCCGATGGTCACTTAGAGCTCCAGCGTTCCTCTGTGGAGAGAGGAGAACTGTCCAGAAGGAAAACCATCTCTGTAGCCATCCACCAATCAGGCCTGTTTGGTAGAGTGCCCAGACAGAAGCCACTCCTTAGTAAAAGGCACATGGCAGCCCGTCCTGAGTTAACTAACTAACTAAAAAGCACCTGAAGGACTCTCAGACCAGGCTAATACCATCCCTACAGTGAAGCATGGTGGTGTCACAATCATGCTGTGGGGCTGTTTTTCAGCTGCAGGTACTGGGAGACTAGTTAGGATAGAGGAAAGATGAATGTAATAATGTACAGAGACATCCTGGATGAAAACCTACTCCAAAGCGCTCTTGGCCTCAGCCTGTTGCAACGGTTCAACGACCCTAAGTACACAGCCAAGATATCAGAGTGGGTTCAGGACAACTCTGTGAATTTCATTGAGTGGCCCAGCAAGAGCCCAGACTTGAATCTGATTGAACATCTCAGGAGAGATCCAAAAATGACTGTTCACAGATGCTTCTTGTCCAACCTGATGGAGATTGAGAGGTGCTGCAAAGAGGAATGAGTGAAACTGCCAAAAGATAGGTGTGCCAAGTTGTGCCACCCTATTCAAAAACACTCAGTAATTGCTGCCAAAGACGCATCAACAAAGTATCGAGCAAAGGCTGTGAATACCTATGTAAATGTTATTCACATTAAAAATAAAAAAAACTTATTTCACATTGTCAGTATGGTGTGTTGTGTGTGGAATTTTGAGGGGATTAAAATGATTTCATACATTTTGGAATACGGCCGTAACATAACAAAATGTGAAAAAAGCGAAGCCCTGTGAATACTTTCTGGATGCACTGTACAGTATATGTATGTGTATAAAATTAAATTAACATTTAAAAGTTATGTATTTCAATCCTTTTCAATTTTTTTTTAAAAATCCTTTGCAAATGCTTAACTTTTCAGCCACACGTAACTGATGAACAATATGCTTTCTTTATTGCCGGATCCTCCACTTACCATCCCCCCTCTTCCTTCACTCTTCGTAGTCTATAGGGAGCTCCAAGTCCTGATTTATGCCTCCGTTTGTTTCCCACTGACGAGCATGGCTCAGCAAAATACCAAGGGCTGGAGGAACTGTTCCCACGGCAATTTCTTCCAGGCTCGGCAGCCAAGCGTCATCAGGACACTGACTTCACTATCGGCAGGACCAAAAGCATGATCCATCTGCAGACTGAGTACTAATACCTGTTGGGGACCACGTTCAAGGGTTCTTTTATACATCCTGATTGTAAAGCTAATATGTAAAAAATTTAACCGCAAACACATAATCACACAAAGTAAAAAATTATATATATTCTGACAAATATATGACAATTTATAGTACGAGTTCTCTTTTAAAAGGTCTTGTCGTGCACAATCAACAAGCAGCATGCCATGACATAGAGGTTTTTATAGGTGATTCTGAAGGAGATGTCTGACTCACCACAGGGAGAGTGGGTGTCTGACTCACAACAAGCACAGTGTGAAAATGCGAAGAACACTTCTTAATCAGATCTAAAGGTTTGACATGTCACATATTATGTATGCTGTGTCTTATTTCTTATATAATACATTTTTTTTTACCTTGGTAAGAACATTTTCAAATCGAATGTTCAAGGCATATATCCTGTCTATCTCCAACAAAGGCAGTTTTATAGTTTTGTATAGGTATGCATTTCAATAGATAACAGGTTGTACATTACATTCATTCAATTGCTTGATTGTATACAACACATTGCACATAACTCTTCCAAAGGTTATTATTAGTACTTCTAAAAATATGTCAAGGCAATGTACTTTTTTTGGGTGTATATCCCCTTCTACCAGGATGCAATGTCTCAAGACAAGACACTTTGCAAGAGAAAATAATATTGGGCATACTGGTGATATTAAGGTTACACACACAACAAGCAGAAGTTGTAGGACATATATATCATGCTGACATTGTTATTATAATTATTATTTCTAAAATTATAATTGAACAAGTTAGACGCAATATGTTGTTCACATATCGTAATAATACACTGCCCTACATAATTTAAAGCCAGGCAAAATCTAATAAAAAATCAGTGCTGAAATGCTTTAGACACATTACATTTATGAGGTATTGTTCAATTCATAGTTTATTGCATCCTCATATTTAGCTATATACAACCACTAAGCATCACAAATGACTAGTTGTTCACATTTGGAGGATGAAGACGCACACTAAAGCTTCATGCCCCGAACTGTCAGAAGTTGTGAAATATCATAGAATGGACACTAGTACATGCCTACTCACGCATTATGGATAGTGTAGTTTGCACGTGCGCACAGATTTGCTGGTGCGTTTCAGCCAATACAGAGGCGGCTCCTTTGTTTCCTTTTGGAGTTTTTAGTTTTATATTTTCACAGTTCAACGGTACCTAAATCTTTTATAAAAAAGATGCTGTTTAATATTTTGCAAACAAACATTTGTCTTGGATTATAGTTCTAACGATTGGGAAACTACATGTCCCATGATTAGTTAAAATTTTCCCGAACACTGCCGCGTTTCCCTCCGTGGTAAAGGAGGTTCAGTTTAGGGAAAGACGGAGCTGGGCCGTCAATCATAATTAAGGAACTAGAAGGAATGACCTGGGAGGAAGATCGGCGAAACGAAAACAATCTTGAGGAAAATACCTTTTGAAAAGCACAAATATGTTTCGGAATACAGCAAAACACCTAGTTATGGAAATAATGCGTCGATTTATCTTGATTGAAACTGCATAAGACATTTAATACAGGATAAACTTGGTGATTTCTTGGGTGCAGAATTTTTGCCTGACAAACGAAAACAAGATTATACTTTTGGCGGATGTATCAAAAGAAGGTTGCATTGGACATATACAAAACTTGGGGCAAGGCTTACTTCAGAAAAGTGATCTTTAGACGACAGGACTCTCTAAATTGTTGTTGGTGAGTCGATACTTTTCTGTAAAGGAGTAGGCTACTTAATGGTTTCGCGGCAAATTTGTCAATGCGTTGTAACTTTTTTGATAGCTGTGCTTGATACTGTTCGTATTTTGCAGGTTATAGCAAAGCAATCTACTCACTCAGATTTGTACACCGAGAGGAGGAAAGGGTCAAATATGAGTGGGGGAGATGTGGTGTGCTCGGGATGGCTGAGAAAGTCGCCTCCTGAAAAAAAGTTGAGACGTTACGTAAGTACAGTTTTAAACAATACATTTTTACTGCAAATGTCTATTCAAATGTAACCAATGTAGTGGCAAGAATAGTGCGTTCTTGCGAAAAACCTGTCTTAAACTATAATCAACTATGCAGCGGCAGTCATGTAAGTGTCCAATGTTGTTGACGTTATGTGAATGACGTTTTGTGAACGTGTAAATATTTCAACTTGGAGGAGTTATTAAGTGTTGCATGCAAACAACAAATTAACACTTCGGCATGGTTAAGACTTCATTTTGCATTAATGCAAGGGCAACGTATTATGCAATTTTCTCATTCCTCAGCTAGGGAAGTAAAAATAACCGTGTTTTTCTTATCATACACTAGGCACACGTATCTGCAGCCATCATGCATCTACAACCATCACATGCTTAAAATTGCATATTAACCATTACCAAAGTATCAGCTCTTACCATAATAACTTTAAAAAATCACTATTTAGTTGTTTCTTGTGCTGACTATATTGGCAAGAAGTGTATTGTTGCTTTAGTAAATGTTTGTTGGTGTAGAAGTCTGCATTACAACAACATAAGACGTAAGACCATTTATAGCGTCTATAGATGGGCTTTTCCAGCCACGTCCCAAATACCCAAGGATGCCATCATATTTACATCTGAATATTTTCAGATCTAATATTTTATCTTTCAGATAAAATTAATTGGCATATGACAGTGGAGCTGAAAGAATTGAAAGTAAATTGCTTCACAAAGTTGTAGAATCTCTGCAGTAAGCATTTTCTTTGTGGGCTATTGAGCATCCCTTCTATTGACGTTTTTATTAGGAAGTGGACAGCCTGTGTGGAGGCATGTTTTCACAGGAACTACAGTTCCCCTGAACTTGTCTTTTCTGCTTATAACAAAACTAGGCTCTGATTGCCTAAAACCTGTCGCACTCTTTGGCATGCTTTATTGATAGTTACATTATGACATAGTTCGTTCGGTTAACTGGCTATCCAACATTATTTTCTGATTTAGTAAACACAACATATTTAGTTACTTATTACTTTAACCTCAACAATACATTTGAACGGTTAAAGAAGGATTTGAAGAATGTAACCGGGCACTACATTCGTCATCACTATCAGGTCATACCTATGAGTGGACACCAGTACAAGGTCATCATGGGTAAAGTAGTTATACAGTAACTATACTTCTCCCCCAGAGTCTTAATATGAGATTTAATGACTCAGACATTCTCTTTCCTAGGCAGAGGGATGACTTGACTGTTTGCTAGAGGGTAAGGGGTCAACAGCTGTAGTTTGTAGTGTAACTACTTGACACAGCAGGCTGCAGCACACAGAAAGCTACTTTACTGAGTGAGCGTTGTTTACAGCTATGTTTTATGGGAAGCAGTGTTTCGCATTTTAAAAGTGCATGTTCATAAATGAACACCAGAATATTTAAATATTTGCCATAATGTGATTGACTTTATTCTCTGCTGAAAGACATGCCTCAATGAATCCCATGGCACTTTGTTATTCAGACATATCATCGTTTAAGAAGTTGGATCTAGAATTATTTTATGGCATGAGTGCAGCTTGGTTATCTGTTGTGACAGAGACTTTGTGGAAAGGTTAAATGGAAGTTAGGATGTTGCTGAACGTAGATGTAGACATGAGTGTGCTTCCTTAGACGTTGCTTGGAGTAGGATAGGAACTTTTTGTAAAGACAGTACCAGTTGATGCATATGCTGTGCTGAAATACACCATGTTTCTTGTGTTAGGTCAATGCTTAAATTTCTATATGAATCAATTTCATAATAATACAAAAATGTATTTCAGCTTTTAGTTACCATAACGGATTTTCAAGTTTAAAAATGGTTGATTTAGTATTTGGTGACATCAAAATGTTCTTCATTTGTGTAACCTTCCACAAGCTTCTCACAAAGGCTTTAACCAGTATTTGTCTCACTGACAGAACTTGTGTAACTCAGTCTCGGTTGTGGACCATCTAACTCGGACACGCTATTTCTGTTCAGACCACAAATTCTAGATTGGATTCAGGTCAGGGCTTTGTGATAGCCACTCTGTCTGTAAGAGTCTCTCCAATATTTTCACTCTGTCTGTAAGCCATTTTGTCTCAGCTTTTTTCCGTTAGCTTCGTTGTCCTACTGGAAGACCCAGTGGTGACAGTTTCAGGTTTCCTGCTGATGTCGTGATGTTGTTTCAGTTTTAGCAGATAATACTCCGTGCTGGTAATGCCGCAAAACACAACGCTGCCACTTTCATGCTTCACAGTTGGAACGGTGTTATTTGGATTGAAAGCCTGTTTCCTTTGCACACAGTGCTAATAATTGTTGCTGACTAGTTAAATTGGTCTCTTTTGACCAGAGAACTCCCTTCTTAGAGGCTATTTTTGTTGTTATGGAAATCGTCAGTAAACTTCATTCTCGCTTTTTTATGTCCTTGGAGTTGGTGCTTCTTGCGTGCATAACTGTCTTTTGCATGTAGGGTCTTACTTGACCATGGATGTTGATACGTTGTCTTGGTACTTTGGGCTCCAAATCCTCCATTGTTGTTATCTTTTGGTTCAGTTCAACCTTAGGGCAGAGGTTTATTCAGCCCTGGGGGATCATTTGTTCCTACATCGGAAACGGCAGACTCAAAGGATCTACCCTTAAATAGTGAATGCACTTCAAATTAAAACGCAATTGCACTCTCAATTAGGTCTACTGTCATTGGTGTATTTGCGTGATGTTTTTTTTTTTTTTTTTTACATACTTTTAACATGGATGTGTACTTATTTGATGTGATTTTATTGTGTGCACTTGCCTCTTTATTTAATGTTTATTTGACCTTTTATTTGCACTGACCACTTATCTGCTGCAACAATGTACATTTCTCTGTTGTGGACGAATAAAGGATTTCTGATTCTGAAGCTGAAAATGAGCTCCATGTCCAGCAGGGGCCCATACATTGGACCACTCAAAGTGCACTAAACTCTTTTTAAACTATAGAATCATTTCTAGCAACACATGCTCTCCCT
Source organism: Galaxias rostratus (assembly GCA_036024795.1). Lineage (NCBI taxonomy): Eukaryota > Metazoa > Chordata > Actinopteri > Galaxiiformes > Galaxiidae > Galaxias > Galaxias rostratus. The sequence goes on along the minus strand of JAVQJS010130502.1, from coordinate 17,309 downwards.
ACAAATATATTATGATTTTTTTTTTAAGACTTAATTGTTCTTAGTTGTTCTTTGGGTGTTTTGGCTGGATTTATCTTCTATTAATCCCCATTGCACGTTCCAGTCTCCTTTCTATTCCGAGAACCCCCAACTGGACGTTCACAAAAAAACTTTTTTTTCCACAGAAAACTGCCCTATGTCATTTTATTGACTCTTCTTTTTCAAGCTGGTTTCCTCCTAATCATATTTGACGCACTTCCTCTTTCGTTTTGACCGTCTCTCTCACAATCTGTGAATGACTTAAAGTCCACTTGTAAAAACCCTCTTCGACGTGATAGCCGACAGGCTTGTATGTTTATGACATATGTAAGCAGTTATGTTTGGCCCCCAAGGAAATGGAGAGGGCCATGTAGTTCCTGGCTAGTTATCCAAACCGCTGTCGGTTAGCAGCTAGTTGAACTAGCGAGACCAAAACCTTTCCCCCTGTAGGGCTTCATAACGTGTTCAGGCATCTCGTCAAACCTGAGTGGATTGCACCCATTGTAGAGGAGGGGTTCTGTTCATCGGTTTGAAGCTGCAGGGGGAGACTGCCAGGTGGCGAGAAGTAATACTTTGAACCCGGAAGGTCCTGTCCTCTACTGAAGGAACACTAAAGAAGATTCAGGGCCCTTTTTCTAATTCAATCAGAGTGCGAGGATTAAGCGTCACTTCTTGTGAGCAAACAAAGAGTCTTCCAGCTTCTAGACCTTACCCATTTGCAGTGCGCACCACACTGCCTTTATGCCATTGCCCTGAACCTAATTGAGAACCTTTTCGATTTGTGGATGACTGTATAGAAAATGTGCAACTCCTAAAATGTTCAAACGCAGCCGAGCGGTTGGACAAAAAGCAAAACAAAAGGAGCAGCTATTTCGTTCCACCCAGGATTAATTAAATCTGCTTAGCTTAGTGGAACAGGGAACAAACGCTCACTTTCTCTTAAAGCCCCCCTGTCAACGTGACTGGGGAAGCAAACAAACAAGCCAACAGAACAGAATGCCACAGAAAAAACGTTTTGCGTGGTGTTAGCCAGTTAAGATAACACTATGGCCTTTCTAGCTGCCACCAAGACTGCAGCCATTTGGCGGGAGCAGACGGCTGTTGTATGAGCTGTCATGCCATGAAAATGGATTGGCCATTAATAATTAAATGTCCATTACAAAAAAGATGATGAAATATTCATGGCTGCCCTACTACAGTACAGTTATTCTAGATGGCCCCCCGTTTGTTCAGGAGTTGATTGTACATAACAAGCACAAAGTCACCCACTGGCTACCTTGTCGTGGCGCACCTTAGGTGACCCGTTTTCAACTGGGCCGGCCCGAGTCATGCTAAGCTGATCCGGGGCTCTTTGGGTTATGTTTCCTTCATGGCAGCGTGGTCCTGGCTTGTGAACAGGGGTGAGCTGTTCATTTGAAAGGTTACCTTCTCTAATTAGTTTTACATTGTAAAATGTGGTGTTGAGTCTTTTCACATGAGGGCGTTTCAGATGAAGCTTTGGGTCACTGTTTCCAGAAAGTCACCATTTCATGTGTAGTCTGTAAACTTGGCTCACTGCCCATCACTTGACTAATGTTTATGTACCAAGTGTCTAGTTGAACCAAATCTGTTTTGCAGTTGGTATCCGTTTTGGTCTGTGTTCTGACATGGGGAAGGGCAGCATGCAACCCAACCCCTTTGTTACAAACAATAACCACAATAACAATACACTGAATTAAAGCTAAGCCCTCTAACCTATAGGTTACCACTAGGTTTGCAACCACAAGCTATGTTTATTGAAGACGGCCTGTGCGTTACCTATTGCAGCATCCTGGTTTCAACTCAGCCGTGCGCTACTTTTATTTTTGGGTTGATTTCGGGCACAATTTTTCTCCTGACTTTAGACTGAAAGCTTTCACACTCATTTTCTGGTGTACAGTCCCACCCCTATGTGTTTATAAAATGGCCATTGTTTGTTCTTGGTTTCTCTCTCTGGACATCATTGGGAAGCCCACAGCCTGTCTGTCCATCACACCACCGCTGTCAACGTTACCACATGCGGTTTGCAGTTCTCTGTTTAGCGGCTATTCCTGTCACCAGCCGTGGTCGCATGGACACAGTCCCGCTTCCACGTCTGTCACAACTCTTAAAGATATAATTGCATCACCCCCCCACCCCTTCTCCCCCGTCCACCAGTTCCAAACCAATTGGATAAAGGGCCCGTATCGGCCGTCCATTACAATTAATTCAATAAGACTAATTGAATTAACTCCTCTGAAGTTTGTTTGCTAAACACACTGTGAAACACTGTGGGTTGTTTGCTTTAGACATTATACGGCCTTCAAGGGGCACTTTGTCTACAGCGGGTCTCCTTTATGGCGGCGCGCTGCTGTTTACCCTCTGCTGTGTTGACTCCAGCAACACTCCCACGGCGCCCGCAGCACACGGAGGCCCACCAAGACGGGCCGGGGCCGCGCTCCTATGTCGCTCCCGGGACACGTCGCCGTCTTTGACGCGGCTCAGAGAACGAGCGGTGTCAACTCTGTAAAGTCGGGAGGGAGGAAGCAGCCAAGTTGTCACATGGCGCCGTGTCGTCAAGTGTGCCAAGTTGGGACGCCGTGAGCTAAGTTATTACGAGGCGTGTGCCGGGCTCAATATGTGCTTTTCGTGAATGCTAGCGTCTTGTTCGGCTTCGGTTTTGGCTGGGACTTTTCATACTGGGTTAGCATCATTCTAGTATGCCATGTGGTTTTGTGTTGAGTCAAAGGAGGCCCAGGTTTTCTACGTTAACCAACTAACCCTAACCTGGTTCTTTTCCTATGTTATAGGTCTTTTGAGTGTGTGACAGCAGGCCATCAGGCCGAAACAGATTGTAAAAATAGACTTTGTCATGAGGACCCAGTCTATTTCCAGAGCTTTGCTGCGCCCTGGTGCTGCACTGGAAAGGGACTGCAGGGACAGCCCAGAAGTCTTGAGATTTCCCCCTTTGGCCATAACAACAACTTCAGATGCGCGTGTAGCATGGGGAAAGAGACTAAGATGATGCCCCTGGATTCAATGAGTAAGAGCGATTAGAGATGCCATGGCCAAAGGCTTAACTTTGGCTCAAGACTTGGCAAAAGCTCTAAATATGCATGGTATCTGTGGAATGCCCCCATGTTATAAATTTGTTGAATTTGCCGATAAGCCGTTTCTAGTGGAGAGGCGAGGGAGGCTGGCTCCCTGCACCAGTGCCCTCCTCCACAGAGAAGCCCTCTGTACTCTCAGCCCCTTTCTCTCTCACTCTCAGCCTCTCTCCCTCTCCTTCCCGCTCCTCGTTCCTCTTGGCAGCCTGCACCGGCAGGAATGTGTGTCCTGCTCTTTGCTCCTCTCCGGGCCCACTGTGGCGGTGGTTGTGTGAGGCCCCGGGGCCCGCTGGCTGGCTGGCTCGCCGAATGGCTTTACGACGGGCTGGCTGGATAGCTGGGGCCCTACTTGCTTGTTTGTTCTGCTGCTCGGCTAGGGAAGAGGTGCCGCTCCCTGGCGCCTCAGCAAGGCATGGCCGCCTCTTCCTGTGTGTGTGCCGCTGATGGCTACCAGATGGCTGGGGAGAGCGGGATAGGAGGGGGGGAGGGAGGAAGGGGGGGGGGATACTAGGACAGCACCTCTGAGTTGCTGCTCTCTTGCACTTTCATCCCCTATTCCATATCATTCTTTCTCTGAGCATGTCCTGTTTTCCACACTATTGCTTTCCCGCCCCCTGTTGTCGTCCTTGTCATTTCTTTCTCCGTCTCGCCCTCTTTCTCTCCCTCTCCTGAACTGGGGCAGTGCGAGCGCTGCTCCAATGTGCACTGTGCCTTTATGGGGGTAATAGTGAGGTGGGATGGGGGAGGGGGGGGGGGTAAGCTTTCCCCCCTCCAACAGGAGGCGTTCGAAACTCTTTCACAACCATGTTTACACACATTTAAACACATGCACACACCCCAAAATAGCCGCATCTCTGTGTGTGTTTTGTTTTTGTGGCTCTTTAAGCACGCAGTCACATGTGTCTGAGTGTGCACCTTGTACGCCCGCCGCGCCGCCCCGTGTTTTCTGACCCTTGGTTGCAGCTGCTTCATTTAGCCCTTCTCTTCTCTGTGCCTGTGTATGCAGGTGTGAGGTTAATCGCACACGTGTCTCTTTGTGCGTGCGTGTGCACGTAGATTCCAGGCCAGGGAAGACTGGAACTTAGCTGTGAAATGCCACTGCCGGCCCGCGTAATTCCCCAGGTTACTGTGAGGCAGCCAGGCTCACTCTGAAAGCGCATGTCCACCACTGATCCCTCACTGTCTCCCTATCCCCGCCGCAGCCCCCTCTCGTCCACAACTCAGCTTTCCTCTTCCCTCCGTCTAGACTAAAGACCACCGGTTAGAGAAAGCCAGAAGCGGTGGGGTGGGGGGGTTGGTGAGAGATAAAGCAAGGGCGAGAAGGAAAGGAAATAAAAGGGCCTCTCTCATTGCCGCTCTCCAGCGACTCCTGCGGCCACTGTCCCTGATTGCATTAGACAGCCGCTCTGCTCCGTTCCAGCGCTGCTCGATATCTTTGGCCTGGCCTGCAGCCAAGACGGTGGGGGTGGGGGGCACTCACCACCCCTCCTTCCCTCCCTCCCACACACGCACACCCTCCCTAGCAGACGGACACGGTCAGGACCCCCCTGCCTCCCTAAAAAGGGCTTCACTCTCGTCTGATTGGAAGCCGGGAGACGTCCTCCCCTAGTCCACCTCCTGTATTGATATCCCTGTGAGGCTTCCCCCCCCCCTTGTCCCGTGCGTCTTCAGTGCGTCTCGGAAAAGCTTTGCTGCTTCTCAGTAGTCAGCGAGTGTTTTCTCTTGGAACCCATGGCTTTCGGCGAAGTGACTGCCAACCCGGTCGACTGAAGACATAATTCACGGTCAGTACGATGGGGTGCTGAACAGATTTTAGAAGATTTGGGCAAACCAATTTTGTCGTGAAAAAGCGTTAGTTGACAAAAGTTGGCAAACCGTAGTCACGGGAGTGGATTTCTTACTTCATCTTGTTTAATGTAGGAAATCAATAGAGCTTGTAGCATTAATAGTCTTCGTGTCAGCTGTGATACCATGTGAATGCAGCATGCAGACTGTTCCTTCCATGACTCTGTTCCCTGTGTTAGTTACTCTTGTCACCATCGAGGGTATTCCCAATACAATCTCCAAATTGAGTAAAGCTTCTTTTTTTTTTACGTTGGACAGGTGGGCTGACACGGCAAGTGTTAATGCTTCACTATGGATTGTTCACTGATTGACCTCTAAATGATGTTACGGGTGTAACAAGCGTGTCAAGGCCTGGAGCTTTTCCTATCTGCGCTCTGCGTGGCACGAATGAAAGGAGGCCAAGTGCCTCACTCCCGTAAACGGTTATCTCAGACAGGGATTTGCTGTCATTGTTTTGGCCTGGACGTGACATCGGTTAATGGAGGCTCCACCCTGCCCTACATTACAACCAAAGTCCACCGACATGTACGCCCTGATGCCTTTGGAGCACTTGCATGGACTGTGCATGCCTTGGCACTAGCTGTAAACAGAACACGCCTCTGTGTCGGAGACGTTGTGTTCCATCATGCCCGGTGTGTGTGTGCGTGTGCAAGTGTGCGCGTGTGTTGGTTAAAAGAAGAATTGTTTAGGGCCCTCTGTGGCAGCAGTGCAATCATGTGAACAGGGCCTTGCCATGCCAGAGGAATGTGTTGAATTCCAACCACGCTGCTTTGACAAGCACATGTGACTCTGAGCACGTCAAGAGGGAGAGATAGTGGTGAGTGGAGAAGTGGGGGGAAAGGAGAGAAGCATGCAAGGAAACAAAAGTGTGGGAAACGGGTGGCGTTGTTTATGGATGGGATGGGACAGGCTTGTTTGTTTGTGCATTAATGCTTTCGAACCCCAACCTTATCTTTACCTACCACGGTGAACCAGCTGGGAATACCAGTTTAGGGGAGAACAGGGGGCGAGCAGTGTGCAGGAGCAGCGATACAACATGAGGGCCCAGCTTTCTGGGAACATTTAGGCTGATCCCACATTCCAGAACTATTGTTTGACCTTCAGTATAAAACTCCTTGCAGTCAGATGACTCGGTCTCAAGCTATTATCTCAAGTGTACTATCAGTTCTCTTGTGTTACAACGGGTTGCCAACTTCACTTGCACAACCCCTGTTGGTATGTTCAATTGGCCACTGTATGGGTAATGTAATACTGTTTAAGGCCAATTAAGGGCAGCATGGGAGTTTTGTTAAATGGTGGTTCCCATTGGCTATGTAAATGCGTATTGGAGCATTTGCTGCGTTTTCAAGAAACCAGAGCAATTAAAGGCCAGTACAATGGATGGTTCAGAAACTGAGTGATTGGTTGATTGAATTGTTTTGTTTGTTCATTTGACTTAATAGATTTAAATTCCTTCATTCGTTTTATAAGTGGTCGGTACTATGGCTGTTAGTGGTCCATTTCAATCTAATTGAGAGTGTGCAGAAGTGAACTAAAAATGGCCTTGGGACCGACATTTTCCCATGGTTATCAAGTTGTGATCCACTTTTAAGGAATTCAAACAAAGCCAATTTGACGTTCCAAAAGGCTAGAGGCTAGAAAAAAACATAGGCTTATACAGAATGTCATCACAATCTTTTTAGTTTAAACATCTAACAATCGTTTTCTTCCTTGCTTTTGTCGGTCCAGTCCAATTGATTAGAGTAACATCACATGCGGCTCCAATTTAGTTAGGAGGGATCGAATGAAAATACCCTAATGCTGCATTTATTGAGTGATAAGAAATAAACACCTTCTGCTGCTGTTAGCATCTTCTTGTTGTTGACCAACAGAACTACTAAATATACTGGAGTTCCGTCTAGTCAATCGACATGATGACCACAGACTCGGGAGCCATTAAGAACGAGCGAGTCGCACTCCATCAGTTGAGAAACACAGCTCCAGACAATAACGTCCACCCGCACACTCCATGCGGATATTCAATTTGCCTTTCAATAATTGTTCTGATGCACCTCCGCAGTCTGTGCTTTATATATTATCCTACAGCCGGTGGTTTATCATAGACTGCAGTTGTGAGACCTGCCAGTGTGAGTGCTCCAGGCATGACGCCGTGGGTGATTACAAAGAAAGCTTTATATCTGTTTTTACAGGTACTCGCGGCCCTATTTTGAAATGTAACCTCGGGGGCGTTAAACCAGTCTGGTGGCCCCACCAGCTTGTTTACTACCTTGGGGGAAACCCTGGGAAAACAACACAGCATGCACACCAAGCCCTCAGCCTCATGCACAGGCACCGCACCGACGCGGTCTCCTCTTAGGAGTCCGAGGCCTCGTGTTGTCTTCTACTTAGCGCTAATAGCTATTGATCGATGGCCTGGTTTGTGTATCCCCCCCCTCACTACCACCACAAGTCAACAAGCACATCTTCACCAGCTGCGCATCACACTAGCAGATTAGAGCTGGGGGATCGTTGATGATGCCTAGCTACTAAGACTGAAAGAAACTGGGGGTCCACGTGTGTTTTCATTTCATTACGCTGCGCCCGGGTGTTCCACCTTATTGTCTCCACGTTCCTTTCCCCGGTAGCTCTGTTTTAGAGTAAAGGCTCCTAATCTAATCTGCTACACATCCCCCCCGGATGAGGATGGGACACTCTCAAAATAACAACTAGACAAAAACAAACGGTTATTAAAATCTCTGGTGTTGGTCAGCTGTGCTTTCGCTGGCTTGCGCTATGTCTAGAAACCAGAGAGAGGTGAAGCCACAGTGGCCTGTTTTCCCCAGAACCAAGCCAGGGGGTTTTGGACCGTGTTTTGTGCAGACAAATCCATATCCGTAGTTGTGGGGAGGAGGCTGGAGTGAATGAAGTTTAATGGTGCCCGGGAAAAGGGAACGGCTTGGCCGTGAGAAAGAAGCCAGGCCGAGCTTCAGCGTTTGCTCGGTTTGGGGTGCCGAGTCCGGCTGTGTGTGAGTGTGAATGTTAAGATGTGTGCCTGCGTGTTATTGCGGTTAAGCTTTTGGGAGTATCTGGGGGTCGACAAGGTTAGTCAAACGAGATCGGCACGGTTCGTTGAAAGTGCAGGCAGACGCTTGAGAAGCCCTATTTGTATGGTCAGACCACATCAGGAGCACTTAGCACACAGCAGGCTCCCCTGCGCCGAGCTCGCTCAGCAGTCCCTAGTCGTCTGCCTCTAGCGCCGCAAAGGTAGGATAGCTGTGTGGTGAGCACACAGAGGCCCAGGCCATTCTTAACGACAAGAGGTCTGGCACGTCTGTAGTATGTAGTGACAGTAGCTGCCATGAGGTAATGCTTTCCCCTCTTAGCCCTGTGTCCCCCTCCCTTCCCTACGTACTCCAGTTACCTGTCGGACCTAGGCCTCGGCTTTTCATGCACAGGCTGAACCACCGCTCGTATTGTGAAACATCACGGTGGGTCAGAGTTCCTTGAAACAGGTTCACAAGGATATGCTTTCGGCCTGGTTTCGAAAGCTTAGTCAGCGAAATTTAAATACCTGGAGGGGGGAAACTATGCACTGTTGCCATGCCCTCGATGAGCAGGAGGGAAACAATCTGGAAGAACTATTTAAAAAATTACTGATATTGGTTTGGGGCATTTTTCATGGAATTTGCTTTGATATTTTGCTGCATGTTCCTGCACCGCTGGCAGCTTTGTGTGTGTGTGTGAGTGTGAGTGTGAGGCTTTGTGTTACTATGTCGTTACAAGTAAAAGAGAATAATTAATGCTGTTCAACTCAGTTCTGTTCAAGCGAATGCAACTGGTGAATACGTTGGTGTTTGAACACACGCTGACTTGTGCATAAAGAGGGGGCCGGCAATGCGCGTTCCCTCTCGACCAAAAGTGACGCGGTAAGGCGGAATGAGATTGAGAGCAGGGGTGTGCACCGGCCTCTGTGTTTCCGAGGGAGGTGTGTCACCAGCCTGACTGAGCCGCAGGTCCAGGCATGCCACAACACCTCACCTCCCAGAGCGGGGCACTAGCCGACACGCTCACACACACCACTACACACCATGCATCGGGAACCAGCGACGCAGGCGTCAAATTTACAGTCCTGGGAAAATGTGTGCCGCACTCACCAGCCAAGTGTGACCATGTCAATTCCCTTTGAAGTAATCATTTGTAATTGCATACAAAGGTTGCCCAGTGCTCAATGACGTAGGACACATCATCTCGAGTGAATCAGATCTGTTTAGTGAACCACATTTGCAAATGTTACGTTGTTTTCTCCGCGTGGTTCTGAGAATTCTCCAAAAAGAATCGTTTGTGGTGATTTATAGGTCATTCATTCTTAAGATACTACGTAGGACACAAGCAGTCTTTTGTTCACGTCTTGAGTGCATTAGTCTTAAGATGTGACTTGGGAGGTAATTTCCTGATGGGCCTTGTCTTCCGCCTCCCCTGGCTTGTTTGGGGTAATTAGATCAGGCCTATGTCAACCGCTCCGTGTCCCACAAATGGGATTTGGTACGGTTCACGCCAGCCTCTTATTTGATTAGACCGGGTGTCTGGGGCTGCTGCTGCCCACTGCCATCCTACATGTTGATGTAGCACGCACACAAAAACCTGTCCGTCTGTCAGGAGCACACATGGACACACACACACGCCCTGTTCGAAACATGCATGGACACAAGCAGACATTCGCAGTCATCTTCAGTAGGAGGTAGTGGGACAGCTGTCTGGCGCTTTACCCACTTTCCTCCTGGAGTGGGAAAACCATCGGCTGTCCTGATTGGTGCTCGTATGTATCGCACTCTACAAACACACACGCCGATCACTTTTTTTTCAACACATTGTCACTTTTTAATGTGTCATTAGTTTGTACTCTGATACTCTGAAAATCTGACACTGATTTTTCCAGGAACCAGATTTTTTTCAGTGCAATGCGGTGCTTGGAAGGGCTCGTGCTAACGTGTGCCGTGCTTCAGAAAATATCCCTATGAAACGGTTTGACCTCTCCGTGATGGGTCTTCCAGGCTGCTGATCCTCGAGGGGATGCTGGCTCACTAGTTGATCCCATGACAGTACGCTGGGAATGCGGGATGACCACGTTGCTCGTCAGAGTGCCGGCACCCCACCCCACTACGGGGCCAGCCCACCGTGGGATTCTCCATGCTAATAGTCCCCTACAGAACACAGGGAGGGAGGGGGAGTGCAGCAGGGTGTTGTTGCCAGGGGGAGGTGGTTTGTTATTTTCTGCCCATTGTGTCTACTTCCTCTGGGTCAGAGGTTATTGGTGCAGAGCGTTGCAAACTTGACGGAGATAGAAGAGTGGGGAGGGCCGGCGGGAAAGTGCCTGGGCCCAGCTAGTCAGTCAGTCAGTCAGTCAGTCGACAACAACCGCTGGCGAGCACAGCAGCCGCCCCGCTATTGCTGCTACCTATCTTTTCCCAGGTTTGGAACCTCCAAGGTCAGGTGAGAAAGATGCATGAATTACTTGGATCGTGGTCCATTATGGAAGTCTTACCCATGTTATGGTTTAGTTTGTAGGGGAAGAGTTGTACCTCCTGCTTGAAGAGTCTCCAGGCTAGTGGGATGTTGTTTTGGCTAAGCTTTAATGCTGTGGAGCATAGTTTTTGGTGCAGCAAACAAACGCCTTGAAAACATTTCGATCATGGATCAGGTCTCGTCCACTGCTAGGGAAAAGGTTGACTCGGACCCTTTCTGTAATAAGCTGCTTTTGTGGATTCAATTGGCCTGTACTGGGCACACTCACAGCAGACTGGTTTGAATCTGTTTTTACAGAGGCCTGAATGTTTGTGTTCTTTGCCGAAATCCCATCACCAGCACGGCTCACCTTAATGAGCCACTGTAAGCAGCCTGTTTGTGAAGCCCAAAGGGGAATGGTATGAGGTTTGGGTGATAACTGTTCCTCCATTCTGCACTTACTTTGCTTAGCCCTCCAATTCCCTTTTGCTTTGAGGAACTGAAACAAAATGTGGCGGTATAAGGGGTTCATTTCTACATGTGTGCATTTTTTTTTGCTCACATTAGTGTCTTTTTTGTCTGCGTCTTGTGACTTTGGGACAAACTCGCAGACACAGGCACACATACAGACACACAGCCGCCCTGCTAGTCTAAGTCTGGACCTCTTAGTTAACCCCCGTTCAATCCTTTAAAGCCACGAGCGCAGTGACAAAAGGAGGCAAAACAGGAAATCTTTCTGCCCAGAGTCTGTATTGGGAACAGATGACCAGGAAGATAAAAAGCGCCAACAAAGTGGAAACCACCAAAGGATGTTTTTTTCCTTTTCTTTTTTTTTCTTTTTTCTGCCCGTTTCAGTTTTTTTTTGGTTCACAAACCGCTTGTTTCCTGTAAAGCAGGGAGACGAATTAGAGGTATTAACCCAACCTAAAAGGCTTTGACACTTCCCTTCCTCATGAGATGGTAGATGACAAACCAGCGTTAATGTGTAACCCCAGTTTACTCGCTGGTTAATCCTTTACCCATCCTGCTCCAAGGGCTAGCGTTTAGCCTTGTGCTTTGACAAAGGGGGCTGGGTGGATGGATTTGATGGACGGAGGCATGGGAGGGGACGGAGGGTTTCAGGTTGCAGGTTGCTTGCCGAGAACCCAACTGGCCATTTAGTGAAGGAGAACGAAGGCGCCCGATCGCTGGCATCTAAAACCAGGTCGTTCCCAGAGGACCGCGGTTCAGGGGTATCGATTTGTCGTCGTGTTTTGCCCGCGTCCTCGCCCCACCGCACTCGATCTGCCTCTGTCTCTCATTCTCCCTCCCTCTCGCCCTCCCCTGCCTCTAATGAGCGATGCGAGGTGACCCAGGTCCTCACTGTGGGGCTCCTGTCCCCGCCCTTTGAGAGGCAGTCAGCGCAGCAGCACAGTGTCAGCCACATTGATAGCGACGGCAGGAGCCTGATCTAGCCGACACCTGGACTGGTCTGGAGTAACCTTCGCTTGAAAACAAAGATATGATTTAATGGTTCCTGGTTTTGAAGAGTATACCCTTATTGTAATGTCAGGTAAGAATTTTCAAGTGTGTGTGTGTGTGTGTGTGTGTGTGTGTGTAAGTTTGAGACTGTAATATGGAAGATGTTGTTTTACTGTCAGCAGGGCGTCTTTAAATATTTTTCCATCTGTCGGCTTTATCACCCAACGTTTTTAAGTTTTACAAAGAGGCCGTTTGAAGAGAAGGTCTGGTCCGTTGTGTCGTGTGTGTCATAGATGGCGGGGTTACCCTCTTGGCCTGTGTTCTTTGGCTGGTTACTGTAATGGCCAGGGTTTAGGGGTCGGGTGTGAATTTCACAGCTGCACATGAAAGCGAAGCCACCGGGAGGGAGGGAGGGAGTGAGGGAGGGAGTGGACTTATGTTGCTCGGTTGGATCTCCTCGCGGTGGATCAATGCAATGTGATCATCCCAGTAACCACATCGCCGGTGCTCAACCAGGTGGTTATGGACGCTCCCTCTGCATAATATCCCACAGTAGAAAAACGGTGAAAAGCCGCGTTGAGTTGTCGTGAGTGCATAGAGACGGCAGGGCTTCTGCCCAGAGAACCGCTTTCAGCACCTGAGCTGCCGATGCTACACTACTCGTACGGAATGAGATGGCTCCACCAGTGCGTGTCCATTGTTATCCAACACCCGTGGCCACGGCTTCTGCTGAATCCAGATCTTTCTTCTCTGTTGCTGTTCTCGTCGACATCAGCCTAGCTATTTTTACAGCTGGCCTTTCCCCTCCACAGCGAGGGAGGTGGGAGAAAAGCACACACACACACACACACACGCACACACACAAATCCAGTCCTTATGTTACACAGCAGATGTAGGAGTCGCAGGTCTGCCAGTTTTATTTCCAGCGACGCCGGAATGCACAAATGTTACGGCGCGGCTGTATGTTCAGCTGCATGCCACGGCTGCTGCACTGCAAACGCACAGCTCATGCCTCTGGTACTCAGCCAAGCGGGTCGGTAGTAACGCGGGCCTCCGAGTTTGAGTTTCAGAGGCTTGGCCAACTCGAGAGTGGGAGAATATCTGCCTGCGTTGGGTCCTCTGACCTGAGTGGGAAGACTTGGGCTTCGGCACAGACGCAAAAAAACAACAGTAAATCGAAGGCGGATTTCTCGGCTTCAGCCGAACACTCCTCTTGCGTTCTCCTGCCCGAGACGGTGGGGCAAGGTTTTGGCTGGGTCCTGCGATGCGGGGCGACGTGGTGGGTCGCAGGGTTATCACAGCAGGGCCCTCGCCGGGGTCGTGCGAGCGGTTGTTGGGGTGGAAGGCCAGGGGTGGGGATGCTGCGCCTTCTGAGCTCATCCCTCCGACATTCTTTCCCCTCTTTGCTTCGCTCCCTGTTTCTTCCCGTCTCCTTGAGAATGACCGCATGCACGCGCGCCGCACACATCCAAAGGAGCCTTTGTGAACTTATTTGCTGATTTACAGTCAGTTTCAGAGCGCTTGGGCCACACACAGACTGACATAAGTTTTGCTCGGTCTCCCCTAAGGAGGTGCTGTGGATGAGGATGCAGCTTTGTTTCAACGGCTCTGAGGGGATCCCACCTCCCTCTTAGAACAAAAGGCTTTCCAGTGGATATTACATACTCAGTTGTCTTAGTTCTAAGAGAGGCAATCCATTTTAGAAGCAATTTTTTTAGCTTGCGTGTTCCCCACAACAGGGTGATAAGCAGGACGCCCTAACTTTCTACCCCTGCCCATTGGTGCAGCACTGACGTGAGGAGGGTGGGGAAGGCTAAGAGGAGCAGCAGTTACCTGCTGCCAGCTCCTCTAGTCAATGTGCAAACAGGTGCAGCGAGTGCACCGGGCCGTCATGCGTGACCCGGTCGCTGGCTGCCTGGCAACGTCACTCGCTGTGTGCCCGTAGTGGCCCCTTTGTTCCTACAGCCGGACCTGTTGCGGCAACTGAGTTGATACACACATCGTCCTTGCACACACTGACAGCATGTTTGTATGTATGTGCACAGGTTACGGAACATATGCATAGTACATGTACGTCATCTCTGTCTCCCCATTCCCTCCCTCCCTCACTCATTCAGTTAGTCTGTAGCTCGACTTAGGTAGCGCAGAACACGTGCACACCAAACTCGCCACACACTTGATAAGAGTACACCTGTATGCAAATCCTTCCTGCACAGGCCAGATTCCGTTACAGTTCTATGCAAATAGTTGCGGTTGACTCAAATCCCTGCCTGTTTGAGTGCTGCTAAACCCGAGAGTAGTCCTCAGAACCCATAAGGCAGCCCTCTTCACAGGGATAATGGGCGTTGTTTGGGGTCAATGCTTTGCGCTTGGCAGGGCAGAGTAAACGCTATGACCTCTCGACGGAGCGTGCCGGACAGGAACAGCAAACCCCTCCTCAGGATAAGAGGGGAGACGCAGGCCCAGGAAATGGGATGGAGCCTTTCAGATGGGACATAAATATGGGAATATATCCTGGAATAGAAAGGAAAGGAATGTCTGTTTTGGCTGCTTTGTGGAATGATGGTTTTCATGGGGAGTTGCTACTGGTTGAAGAGCGTGTTGTTAAAAGTGATATTTTAGGACTGCCTTGAGTTGCATTTTACAATTTGTTTGGGTTGCAAATACTATCGTTTTTGTGTCGCTGTTTTGGCATCTTTTTTCGTCTCCTATGCTCTTACTGTGTTCAGTGTGGGTGTGTGCGTGCGGAGTGCTTTATTTGTGCGTCGCTTAGTAAGATCCGTGAATCATTTCATCCAAGCTGTTCAAATATATGTCAGTTGGTGCACGCCAACTCGATCTTTTCGGGCTGTACGAGCGTGTTTTGACACACAATCCAGACGCTCGACCCGCCTCTCCCCCCCCGCCCCCCTTCTGATTTGGTGGTGGCCGTTAAGGAGGGTCTGGGAGGGCCTGATTACACACAGCAGGAAGTCAGAGGCGGGAGAGGTCACACACTCCAGGTCCTGCCAGCGAGCATGCCTCCGATAAAGGCCGGAGGAGCACACGACAACACCTGTGCACACACGCTCTCACACTTGCAAGTTCTGCTAGATCCACAAGGAAGCGGTCCGCTCACAAGGTAGTGTGCCTTGAATTCCATTTTTTTAAACGGAGCGTCATGTTGAGCTAGTGGCGCGGGAGGGGAGATCCAGTAGGCTGTTTTCAGTTCCTCTTATCTACCGGACTACTGGCTGCTTTAGTGGTATGTAGTTGTGTATTTTTGTGAGTTTGCATGCCGGAATACTACTCAAAGAAGTCTAGCAGGTGAAGGGAGACTATTGGCAAACTTTCACTAGTGTTAAGTGGTGGGTGTTGGGGATGTAGCGCTTGTGTATTGCGACATGCCTTAAGTTATTTCATGCCGTGTAGCTTGTTCCATTGACATTGTTATCCTTTCCTTAATAGCCTTGTGTAGATGATAGAAATTATTTCTCACAATGCGAGCTTCCCAAGGTCATGGCGCTGCCATGGATAAGGATGTAGATCCAGATGTTATGTCTTCGCTGTGCTGGCTTGCGATGTGTTAGGTTATAAACCTTGAGTGTTTGTCGTAAGATGAGGCTGTTGTAAGGTTAAATTCATTTGTTGGTTTTTGACGTATCTCTATACACTTCATAACTTTTAATTACTCATTTTTAGAATTGGCTTTTTAATAAAGTACTACTCTGGCTAAAATAATCGGCCAACTGTGCTCGCTGTCTTTCCCGGCCTCTACGTCCTTTGGTTTCTATATGTGTCCCTCTCTGTCTGTGTGTCTCACACTCTTGCTCAGGAAGTGTTTGTTTGTGTCTGTCCGTAGCCTCGTCTGGCCATTCCCTTTCCCTCTCCCCGAGTGTCTGTCCGGGGGCAGTCTGGCAGTTCCCCACTTATTATTTCAGTGACATGCCGGGCCGTCTGCTAGACGGTAGCCCCTGCCTTGCAGCGTTGGAGCAGATCGTGAGCAGTGACTGGTCTTTCTGCCCCGGCCTGTGGGCCAGCCATCCTGGGCTACATGGACACACTTTGCGGTTGTGGCACTTGGCAATGAACTTCTGACACCCCGATTACAGACGGCCCTCCCAGCAGTGGTAATGGCATGGTCAACAGGAGGAGAGAGGTCTGACTGTGCACAAAGAGTTAGTGTTTTGTCCCGGTGATTTATAGAGCATGAGAATGCCAGTACTCTGGAACGTGCCCTTTGCGAGCGAGAGTCAGACCTTTTTAGCCATTGTCCATGTTGCTCAGCATCAGGCTTGCCCTCCCATTCCTCCTGGAAGTCCCCTTCCTCTTCAGGAGCTGGGGTCGACAGGGTGAATGACGCGGGTCAGACAGCTCGGGGGTCAATGGCCGAAATCCGCCAACACGGTGGCTCTGTGGAGCATGCGGATGTAAAAATAGGCTGTTTGGCGAAGTCCAGGCATTTCCCGATGACAAAAGGCCTGATTTATCCAAGCCACTGCCTCTGATGGCACAGACGAGCCTTTGTCCCCTCCTTTCGCTGCTACCCTCCCAAGACGTTGTCACCAAGGCCACGAGCGCCGAGCTCTCTGACGCTCGCCACCACCGGGCTCTAAAAACGGGCATTGTTCCGGGCGGCCTTGGGGTCCTCACACCCTGACCCGGAACACTGCAGCACTTTACCAGACTGCGTCTCTGTTTATGGCCTTGTGGCCGGGACTGCAGCGTCACTCGACGTTGTGGTTCCATTGGTATTTCTGCTGAAGTTGTTGCGCAACCTCACCGCCTTTTCCTAGCATAAGCGGGGAGTCTGAGTTGTCGTGTGTTTGTTGCCCATGCTGTATTCCCGCCCCTTCCAGTCACATCAAAACTCTTTCCTTGAATTCCAGCAGTTATTGGAATTATCCCAGGCACTACTGAAAGATACTGTACTTGCAACACAATTGCAACCACTTTGTAAGGTGCGGTTAGACAGTTGGCTAAGATTTTAACTGTATTCTAAGGATATACACAGAGCCCACATATCTGTCCAAATAGTTAAAAAAGCCTTGATTAGCACACCTTTCTTCTAAAAGGTTTTTGCCAATCAAAATGTGCCTCTGTGTGCTGGACGGACAATGGGTGATGTTGGCATCCAGTTCAGTTGTAATCCTGGAACAAAAGACAGAACCAGCCTTAGCAGACCAAGACAACTGTTTGCTCAAGGTTGAGATACTTTCATGCCGTTCTCAATGGCAAAATTGTTTTTGCATTAAGGCTCATTAACATTCATTAGCTGAGTTACGTTATTGGCATTCAGTAACATTCGACTGTTGTCATGGCTGTGGCCAGAGTGGGTGGACCTTATTTAACTTTGGCATGTTATTAGTGCAATCTTTGAGTGATAAAACAATGATTGACAAATATATATTCCAAATCTTA
>JAVQJS010130500.1:0-39208 GCA_036024795.1 Galaxias rostratus | reverse complement strand
GAGGGGGAGCTGGAGGCATAGTGCTGACCTCCATTGTGTATATGGAGCGTTTAGCTTAACACCAGAGTGACTCTGAAGGGCACGGAGAAGAAGGCAGCCTCTGTTTATTTTTAATTGGTTTTCTGTTCTTTGTGTTGAGAAGCTTGGGAGCCTTTTTTTATTTTTTTGCCAATGTCAGCTCTTGTAACGGCATGCAACGAACGGAGCCTCTGCGTTTTTGTGTGTGATCGTGTCTGTTGCCACGGGTCTACTGTAGTACTGTGTGAATGTCTGATTTTGCTTATGAGCAATTCTACCTTTTCAATGGGGAAACCACAGTGGACTCGCGGCCACATTTCCGTCAGCACACTGCCTCTGCGGTACCTCCGAAACTAACATATGTGCACACGTTGTATGTGTGAGCGCGTCTGGACTGGAGTCGCTCCCTCGCCCTCTGTCCACCCCTTAGCGTGCTCATATATTATTTACATCGAGATGCGGCTGCCACAGTATGTCTGATTTTCTTTGCCATCCGCCACCTGCTATCAATAGAAATGGGGAATGCTATTCGCTGGCGGTGTGGCGTTGCTGTCTTTGTCTCTTACTCTTCACGCTTCTCCTCATGTTCTGCTCGGCCCCCAAGGTCCTGGTGAGGACGCGAGTCTGTAAGAAGTTTTGAGAGGGCGCGTTGACTTGGTTCAAGGCTTCGCTCAGCACGGAGCACTGGGACGTGGGCTAGTAACACTCTGAATAAGCTATTGAATTTCCAGATAGAAACTAGGCGTCTCCCTTTCTTGGCAGATACAACGTTTTACGTCGGTTTGAAAGTATTGAGCGTGGCAGGGGTTTGAACGTATTGGAATGATGAAGGATGGAATGAGAAATGCAAAGGCCTTCTGTTTGTATGTGACCTCCGAGCGTACGAACACAGGGACCTTCTCCCCCGCGGTATGACGTGAAGCCCACACGTATTCTATCTCTGAGCTCCACAGGCAGGGGCCGTTCTTGAAAAGCTTGCAAAGGGAGCACGGCTACGTTGACGAGCCCTCACTGTGGGCCTTCCTCGCGCTCCATTCTAAGCTCTTCAGGCCCCTCTGCTTTGTGGAAATAGTCTGAACACAAAGAGGGAGAGGAAAACCTTGGGTCTCAAGCCAGGCTTGTGATGTTCCCAGTGTCTGTTAATGAACGACGGCCTGGTAAACACCGCAACCCCACACTCAAGCGCATTTCCAATAAAAACCCAACCTGGACCCCTCCTAACCTGGGAACTTGTGAGGAGGCGTCACCCGTCCCAGTTTGGTTTGGGCCCGGCTTGGCACCCTGGTGTGATAAGACTTTTTTTCTGTGGTCGCCTTTAGGTCTAACCTGTTATCACTGCCTCTCCAGCTGTAGAGACTCTGAACCTGCTGACTGAACGGAGGGTCTCTCTTTTAGTTGCACATACAGAGGCTGTGCCAGGAGCCCGCTTTCCCGTCAGGCCTGCCCCACTTAATTTCCCAACATAGGAAAATGTGACCTGTCCGTTTGCTTTCTCCCCTGGCCTCTTAAATATCATATTCTGTGGCGTGTGTGCGTTGTCTCTTCTCTCCGGCTCTTTATGAGCCACCGTGCAACTGAGCTAATTTTCAGCGCTAATCCCACCGCTCCACCTTCAGGTCAACTGCATTAGCGTTACACAGCGAGGGGAGCCACGGCTCCAGCTGAAGCCCATCTCATGAGACGTGTGTGTCTGTTGATGTATTATCGGCCCCTATGTCCTGTTACAGGGCCAATCTTTCTATTACAGATTATCCTTTTTTTCACCCACCAGGCCGGTCGGTCTCAATGGGATTAGGTTTTAAACTATAGACACAGCCAGGGTTGGGTGGGAAAGACCTTCAAATGAAAACTCTTGGAGGAAATAGGGCTGCTAACACAATCACCAGTGGGAACAACAGTCGCTTATGGTTGACAGTTGCGTTTTCAACTGTGACCTACTTTTAACCTGAGCGAGGCAGCCACCTTTTTGTCTCAGTGTCTCTCCATCGGGTCTGGCCCTTTAAGCTTCTTTCTGGCTCGAAGACGCACTCAGGGTGTCTCATCCAACCCTCACCTGTGGCCCTATACGGCTAGGCTAGAAAAGGCAGAGCCTGTATATACTTTCAGAAGGGGTGCTCCCATCTCATTTAGCCTATCCCCAATCCCCCTCCCACTCCCCCTTTACTTTCCGCCCGTGGTCCGTTTGTGGTTTGGCCGCGTGGCGCGAGGTCAGTCCTGGCTCCCAGCTTGGAAACTCTGAGGAGGGAGCTGATGCTAATTTAGGGGCTACCCTAGGCTAGCGTTGAGCACAGCGCCGCTTCAGGTTTGGACTCTTGGACTTCTCGCTAACTCTCTCTCGAAGTTGGCTGGCCTACTTAAAGAAATATCTGGAACAGCCAGCGTGTAAGCCGATGCCACCTTATTTTTCTTGGAGTTATGCCTGGGTTCTACAGCAGGCTCCGTTATTCAGGTGGCAGCCAGGCAGAGCTCACGAGTCGTTTAGGGGGGAAAATGACTTGAAAATCCCTCGAAGGGATTCACTTACCACCCTATTTGATATGAAGGAAGGTCAAACTTTGGCTGAGTTTGAGTGTACTATTTGATTGAATAGACTCCAATGCACCCTTACTTCCCACTCACCATTTTAGAATGAGTCTTTCCCTCTCTGGTCTCATGCTCTAGCTTTTTATGGGTCCTCCTGTGGCGTAATGATTTCTTATAGGAAAGTCTTAAAGTCAAGTGTTATGTTAATCAAAATGTTACAAATCACCAATTACATTTGATCATGAAAAGAAATGTTTTCCTTATTTTTCCCAAATCACGTTATTTACTGAGAGGCAATTGTGAGTTACCTGTCAAAAACATTTTCCCGGTTAACACAGTATATTTGAGTTGGATCACTTGTGTTGAAACTTGAACTACACCAAAGTCCAAGTCTATTGACTTAATGACGTTATATCTCAACCTGCACTTAACACAACTAGTTACACAACTACTGTATGGTCAATCCACCCCGAAGAATCCACAGTCCAGAATTCCTGACCCAGATATCCTGGGAACACGGAGACCCTTCCCAGGCCCAGGCCAGTCCCTGCAGCCTAATTCCCTCCAGCGGCCGGATCTGGAGCCCCCAGTGGGGAGGAGGATAGACCCGGGGCATAGGAAGACATACGATAGTTACATCCCATCACCTGTTGCCTAGGGGGATTTAAATTGACCCACGGGCTGTAGCAACCAAACCCCAAAGCCTTGGCCAGAGTGGTGCCAACTCCTTTACCTCCCCCACCCTCTCCATGAGATGGGGAGTTAAATGGGGGTTACAGCCCATCCCGTTCTATCCCAATGAACTTGTGGAACCTATCATTAGGCGGTGCTGTGATTGGTTGAGATCCAATGCCAAGGTGGCAATTTATATATAGAGGCGCAACTATGAATGATTGTGGTCGGAGTGAGCCCCTCCCCCTGTACTCTTTCAGACATCTGTCTCAAGGAAACTCAATACAGCCAGGCACTAATGCCTGTCCAGCCTTGATTCACTCCATTAGTTACTGTCCGTCTGTCGGCTGGGATCTGAGCTGAAGAAGTAGGGACCCAGAGAACCCGACAGAGAGGAAGAGACAATCTCTTTACCCCTTCCTCCTTTTGGGTTTTGTATCTTCAGTTGAGGTTTTGAGAGAGAAAAAAAAACATGTTTATCATTGGATTCGAACATGGTGGAAGAAAGAGAGAGAGAAAGAAAACACGACAAATGGACTAGTCTAGTTGGACAAGGCCTCAGCTTCTCTATCACGATGTTGCTGATAATAGTAGCTGAGATCACATGGCTTTGGTGCTATGTGTGTGGGTCATGAGTTTCAGATGTTTTGTCAAGCTGATTCTGTGTGTGTGTGTGTGTGTGTGTGTGTATGTGTGCGCGTGCGTGTGTGTGTTTGTGTGTGTGTGTGTGTGTGTGTGTGTGTGTGTGTGTGTGTGTGTGTGTACACACACACTCTTGTCACAGACCTCTTTTATCTGCCAGTTCAGCCAGGGCTAACCCCACCACATTAGCTTGTCAGAAGGTGGTCACATGACCACCAACAGGAAGTGATGCATTTAGCACCCCCCCTCCTCCCCTTCCTCCTCAGCTGGTAATGTAGCAGTTGCCCAGATGTCCCCTGACTTTGTCCCAACTCACTCCAACAAGTCCCTATATGGCGTGCCTATTATTAGAACATGTGTATGATATGAAGAGGGGCTGCTGGACAGTGTTATTCTAATTCAAGGCAGAGTCTAACTTGGCTCTGTTGTTTGCTAGGCCCAGTCTTTTTTGCCTGTGTACACGACTAAATAAGAAAATGGTAATATATGGGATATGGATAGGGGCATGGCTTTTTTGTAGAAAGATGATATGGGTTTGTATGATTTGCATTCAAAAGCCCAGAGGATATATTGGCTACAGCAGAGTAGTAGGCTATACTAAATGTGGCATATGGTTGTTATAGATACCTATTGACAAGGGAAAAGAGCCTTGTTCTCTTTCTCTTTTTTACCTGACTCCAGCACTCATATTAGTGGTCCAGAGCTACACAGCCTCGTCCAATCAAATTGCTTCAGAATTCTCCCTTCTCATTCTCTCCATGCCGGTTACCAAGGAGACAGAGTGAAGTCTGAGAAGTGCTGCTATGATTTGGAATAAGCCTGAGTTTTCTCCTCTTCTCCTAATGTCCTGGCAATGGTTAATTCTCACCTGGCCTAATGTGACTTACATTTGTGTGGGACAAGTGTGCAAGAATGGGAAAATATTTTTTTGCAAGGATTGGTGTTAGAGAGAGAGCGTTTGCTTGTGTGTGGATGCGTGTGTGCACACATTTGGACATGTTTTTGCAGGTGATGACGGTGTGTTTTTGCGTGTGATATTTGTGCACAAGTGCTTTCTTTGTAGCCAGATTTGATCCCGCCTGAATTCCTGGAGGGATAACATTCGCTGAATGCCGGCAATCTGCGAGGAGCTGCACAAAATGGAGGGTGTGCATTTTAAGGTGATGTGGAATCAATCTGTTCCATGGCCCTTTTGAGGGATCTTGACCTTGATCCGGGATGGGGAGGTTGTGGAGCGGGGGGCGTCAGAACATTTTGTTAAACGTAAAGTGCTATTGAACTTTGAGACACCGGAGGAAGTACACTCTATGAACCTTCGCTGACCTTTGGAGCTTGATGAAAAGCTGTGTCGAGAAAAGGCAGCAGGTGAAGGGCCCGTCTCTGAAGACCTTTGGTGGAGACTTAGCCGCGTCACCCTCACCTATTTTCTACCAACACAATCATCCCCCTCTCCACCCGCACTCTTTTCTTCCCCCACGACTCTCACTGAGCGAGGAGGGAACAGTGGCCGCTTTCCGGGGAAACAGCTTGCCTCCTCAAAGGAGAACACCTTGTCTCGTACCTTCACCCCTGACCTTCACAGTCTGCCCGTGGCATTTCGCTGTGGATTCAGCTCTTCCCTGTCCCAGCCGGAAAACCAACCCTAACAGCTGGTCTCGGATTCTGCCGCGACAGCAGTGTTGGGTGGGGGGGGGGGGGGGTTTGGGGTGTGGGGGAGAGAATGGGAGAGAGAGAGACTTTGGCTCAGCTGGATTCTGGGGGCTTGCGGACACAGAGCGGGGGCCCGCAGAGCTTTGTTCAAAGGAAAGGCAGAGACCCGGTGTGCAGCTCCGGACATGGTAAGCGCCGGGCCCTGGGTTACAGACGGCTGTGCCTGTGTTCCACTGGACGAGTTCACTGGGGCTCCCCCTGGTCTCGCAGAGCCTCCGTTCTGACTCACATCCAATCTACCCCCTCGCTCTTTATGCCTCTCGGTCCATCCCTCTCTCCCTCCCTCCCTCTCTGTGTCTGTCCGTCGGTGTGCCCGTCACCGTCCGCTCTCAGACATTGTTTAATTTGACATGCACTACCTTTCGCCTCCTCCTCTCAGCCTTGCCTTTGATCTCTCTCCCTGTTCACCCCCTCCCTCCCCATCTCTCTTCTCTCGCCCCATCTCCACTCATCAACTCCATCTCCCGATCTTGTGTTTCGTTATCCGTGTGGTGCAGTGTGCTCTGGCCGGCCGTGGCCCAGACTCCGGGGCTTTTGCTCCCTCTTAATCCCCTTATGAATGATTTATTGGGATGGGGATTGGGTAAACACTGTATGGCCGATGTGGATGCGCGTGGATCCCGACCTCTGCGGCGACTCTGTCCCCATGCTTGCACCACCAACCTCACCCCACCTCACCTGACCCCCCCCCACCCCTGACTCTTCACTGCCCCAGGTCCCCAGAACCCCCCCACCCCTCCCTTCCCCCCTCCCTATTAGCATTTCTGCCCTCAGACACATGAATGAAAGATTTATGAATACATCTAGTTACACTGACTTCCCCTCCGCTCTACTCTCGGATGCACGCCACGTGCGCTTGTCCTTGAGATGTGCTTTTGATATTACAGATATGCCATCTCCGTGTAGCGTTAAAACAAATGATGTGTTTGGCTTGGTGTCTGCCGCTGTTCTTTCGGGATGTACTGACTCGCTCCTTTTGTTCTTCTTTCTCTCTCTCTCTCTCTCTCTCTCTCTCTCTCTCTCTCTCTCTCTCTCTCTCTCTCTCTCTCCCTTCTCTTCAGATGCAGATTCTTGACAAGTTCCCAATTGAGGGAGGGCAGAAAGATCCCAAGAAGAGAATTATCCCTTTTCTCCCAGGTAATAGTCTCCTCCTGTGCCAGGTGCTACACGGCACCACTGCCAGCGCACTGCTGCAATTCTTCAGTACCAGCCATCTCTATAGCTTCTCACATTAATAATGTATGGCTGGCACTCGCAGGGCGTCAATATTAGGATACCGATGCTGTGTGTGTGTGTGTTTGCGTGCGTGCGTGCGTGTGTGTGTCTGTCTGTGTGTGTGTGTGTATGTGTGTGTGTTTTTCTGTGTGTGCATGACTTCCTGCTGACATGGCACTATCCCTGGCTTTACAGTGCTTTACAGTTCCTGCTGCGAGTGTATGTGTGTGTGTGTGTGTGTGTGTGTGTGTGTGTGTGTGTGTGTGTGTGTATGTGTGTGCTGGTGGTGGGTCCGCTTCACATCAGGCTATAGATACTCCACCAGGTCTCAGTGGACACTGGATTTCCATCCCACGGCCACCAGCCGCACACCAGCTGCATGGCTCGATTGCAGTGATTGGGCCCGCTCAATGTAAAGGCCCAAGGCTGGACAGGGTCTCTGCTCATCACGAGGATGAGGTGTGTGTGTGTGTGTGTGTGTGTGTGTGTGTGTGTGTGTGTGTGTGTGTGTGTGTGTGTGTGTGAGAGCGAAGAGAGGAGGCCTGCTGTGTCAGTAAAAGTCTTCCATCTGCTTAACGTTGTTTGTTTTCTAGAGAAGCTGTCTTAAAACAGCTCTCTGACCACATGCTCTCTGTATTATGATGTGCAAACTATCTCTCTCGCTCGCCTCATATTTCCTTTCCCCTACCCCCCTCCCCCTTTCCCTCCTCGGGTAAACTCCGCTAGATATTTGCCGTCCAGGGGGCACACAAACCTCCACCTCCGTTTGTTGGCTCTTCAAAATGCCGTGTTTACCCCTATGCACGAACACGAGAGATTACTTTCAGCTACGTCGGGAGCGGCTGCTTCGTCAGCCCTCAAGGCACGCAGCACATTTCCCCGCGTGAGTGCGTAAAAACATGTTCTGCTCGGGCCTAATATTCATTGCAGTGAGCCCGACTCCTCCCCGGCCCGTATAGGCCGTCCCCTGCAGCCCCAGAAAGGAACTCAATCACGGCCCCCACAGCACCACTGAGGGTGGACAGGAAGGGTAACCGGAGCCCTTCCTGTGACACGTGGTGGCTGTCCCTGAACGAGTGGTGTCTCTGGGGGGACCCCGGCACTGTTCCCCGAGCCCTCCGCGGGCGGGAGGCAGAGCAGCTGCGCCACCCGACAGGGGCTCCACTCTGCTCTGCCGAGCGGTTCACATGTCCCCCCCCACCCCCTCTCCTCCATTGGAGGCCTGGGGAGGCGTAAAGGGGGGACTGGGAACCGACTGTGTGGGAACGAGGCCGCCGTCGTCGCGTGGTACAGGGCCATGTGTCAGTGACACCTAGTGGTCGTTTGGGGAGTCATAGAATAACACACGATGATCAGTTCAGCTCAGCAGGCGATGGGTCTGTCTTTAAGGGGTGCTCTTTGTAAAAACAAACCCACTTTGACTGTCTTTCCTCCCTTCCTTCCAGGTAAAATCCTGTTCCGGCGGAGTCATGTACGGGATGTGGCAATGAAGAGGCTACGCTTCATCGATGACTACTGCAGGGTAGGAGGCACCACTGTAAACATCCTTTATGCCCCCCCTTTTGACCTCCGGGGTCAGCCGTCATGGGTTATGGGAACTAGGGGAGGAAACGCTCCTACTGTTGCCTAAGGAACCATTAATCAAATATGTTGTTGAACACGTGTGGGCTTTTCCATTAGCTACTAACTGCCATTTGCTGCACCACATTTGCTGCCGCAGAGTACAAATGGGTATTGTGCTTTGGCACCCGTTCATCTGAGGCTGAAGAACGTCACACATTATCAGGCCGGGCCTGGGTCTGTGTAGTCACAAAATGGAGAGGATTGGCCTACGGCTGTCATGTTGAGTTCTCTTCGCAGCGCCATGCTAATGCTCAACTGTTTCCACAAAGCTCCCAAAGTTTCAAAGGGCTGCTTAAAAACGGTGCTTGACATCCTTTTAATTCAAGTCGAGCATTAAAAAAAGGTGCCCCAGAAAGCAGCGGGCTCTGTTATGTCAGCCACCGCCTCCTCAAGAGCGCTCCTCCTCGTGGCGGCCTCCTTTTGTTGTGCCCCCGCCCCTTCCGTGCTCCTCTCTTATCTCTCGCAGAGATCTTTTTCCTCCCCTGCCTTGAGCTCCATCCCTCCCTCTTCTCCTTTCGGCTCATCTGTTGCACAACCTGTGTCGCTCCCACACGGCCTTCTGCAACAGGATGTAAACAAACATGGCCGCCGCACGGCGATGCAGCTGCCCTGGGACTGAACCCGAGTGGAGAGCAGTGTGTGTGTGTGTGTGTGTGTGGCTTTGTGAGAGAGAGACTGTCGCGGTACCTGGAGTGGAGACGCAGAACGCCGGCACCGCAGAGCTGTCTTGTCCTGAGGAAGACTACATCCTCTTCAATGATAACTTGCTGAATAATTGATGAAGGAAGTGTGCTCGATAGGGATTGCAATGGCAAGCCTAGCGTGCCCGATGACGATCCTCTGGCGTATTGATCTTCCTCAGTCGGAAGATAAAATATGGATGCTCAGCTTCTGCAAAGCCGCCAAACGTGGATTTAGCTGTAACTGTTTCAAAGAACATTTTTGCACCAAAAACATAGATAGGATGGGAGTGTGTGTGGGTGTGTGTGTGTGTGTGTGTGTGTGTGTGTGTGTGTGTGTGTGTGTGTGTGTGTGTAATATGCACTTATCTAAAGATTCAAAGCGACAGGTCAAAGGTCTTAAAAGTGCAGCATACCAAAGTTGTGATGTGCAGTGTTTCATGTTGTGATCCTCCGGGTTATCCTGACTCTCTTTATCTCTGTCTCTGGCTTTCAGGCGCTGGTGCGACTCCCGCCTCAGATTTCTCAGAGCGAGGAGGTGTTGCGCTTTTTTGAGACCAAAGCGGATGACCTCAACCCCCCAGTAGAGTGAGCATCTATCTCTCCTTCTCTTTCTCCCTCACACACACATACACACATTCACACCCACAAAAACACACACACACACATGCACTCACACACACACACACACACACACACACACACACACACACACACACACACACACACACATTTTCCTGGAGCTAATGTGTCTGCTCGTCTCCGTGCTTAAGTGGGTTAGGGCGAGGCCCTATCTCATTTTCGAGGTGTGTATCCTATCTAAGCTGGGTTCTTAACAGCAAGGCCGTGCTCAGGAGCACGTGGACGGCTTTGGTTTAGGAACACCACTGGGACCAGGATGGTAGTCACATACACACACTCAGGCTATACTGCACTTACACGAGCAGATCAATACACAGGCACACACACACACACACGCACGCTCGTATGTTCACTCATACATAGACTTGGGGCTTGTAATGAAGCTCAGTCCAATTATGCTGCTCTGGCCTACCCGGGGGAGCTGGACCTGCAGTGTGGGGGGGATGAAGCCCCCTGTTAGGGTGGGACGGAGAGGAAACACAGCCCCGTAAAGACGCCATCGTCTCTCTGCTTCCTTAGGGATCAGAACCCTCGATTTCCTCCATTCCTCCCTGCATCTTCCGTGGTCCGTGGTGCTGTACAGCCTGGCACGCTCTTTGTCTCTCCCACCCATTTAGGCAAACGACTGACAGCCCTAAAGCGCTGAGAGGGAGGAAGGGCGAGCAAGAGGAGGGAGGGAGGGATGGAGGGCGGAAGAGTGTGGGAGGACGGGTTTCACGCTCAGAGAGGGATAGAGATATCTCCTCTGGGTAGTTTTTAATTAGAGGAACAGTGCGCTCGTCACACGCAAAATGTCAAATTCCCTACTCCAACCAGTACTACATTTTTTTTGTGTTTTTCAGAGAAACTAAAATCCACCTCGGGCATGTTGGATTCTCTAGGTAGTCACATGAGCGTGCGCGCTCTCTTTCTGTCTCTCTTTCTTTCTCTCTGCTATTCTCTCCCTCTCTCGCTCCCTCTCCCTGTCACGTTTCAAATACCTATCCTATTATTGCCTCAGCTTTCGTCCTCTGCCGTCTTCTCCGCGGCCTTCGCTCTGCCGTTGGAATGCGTTCCCTCGCCACGCTCGTTTGCCGACGGCACGGGAATAAAAGAAGGGAGGGAGGACGAGCAGGGAGGAGCGAGTGACCTCTGCCTGGTTGTGGCTTTGCGCTGAGCGTCGCTGGACGATCTGGCCTCTCTCTCCCCGCACCTCCTCCACCGCCTCGCTCTCACTGTCCCAACCTCGTAAATTCAAGTCTGCTTTAATTGCTGGGACATGCCAAGGTTATGAATACCAGCCCCCCCCACCTCACACTGTGCTGTCTGATCAACAGCCCCACTCTTTCTTCTCCCTCGCTTTCTCTCTCTCTCTCTTTCCCTTGTTCTCCCTCTCTCTTCGCTTGTCCTTTTTAACCATTCCAGTTTGCCCTTCAACGCCCGTCTCCCCTCTGTATCTCATCTCTTCTCTGCTCTCCCTCTCTCCCCCTCCGCGTTGCCCTAACGTCTCCCTGACTCTGTGACACGAACGCAGCAATCTATTTTGGTATGTAAAGAAAGCACATCAATCTTGCAGTCTGGAGCGATGAAGCCACACGCCGGGATCATTCATAACACAGCCCTACCCGATGGCCCGGACGCTCTGGCTGCTAACCCCCATCTGTAGCACACACACACACACACACACTCACTCACTCACTCACACATACTTACAGAGGCACCCGCATGTGTGTAGAGATACACACAATTAACACAGAGCCCAAATGCTAAGACCCAAAGTACACACAGACACACACAAACACACACACACACACACACACACACACACACACACACACACACACACACACACACACGCACACACGCACACACGCACAAATGCACACATGCACGCACGCACGCATGCACGCACGCACGCACGCACACACACACACACACATACTTAAGGTGTCCTTGTAACATTACACGTACCATGCATTCCACACAAAATATAATGCATTAAAAGATTATCATTGACAAGCTGTTAAAAAAAACAGAACGCCACAAAACTTTGCAGCATTACTAAATCTAAACTGATTGATCATAAGTCCAAGGACAGTGACAAAAATCCGCAATCTTCCCTGTTACCCTTTTTGTTAATTATGAATAGATTTAACTGATTTTAACTCTCTTTCCCAATACTATCAATTTGCACAGGAAGGTAAGTGCAGGGTAATTAAATCCCACGTCCACACAGGGTATATGGACTCCCAACCTTGTTGCTTTTGACTGACTCTAAAGCACTAAAGGTAGTTGCATATGTGACTTAATAACTATTTTACATCCGCCCCACCCCCCACCACCCCCTTTCCATGCCTTATACGTGAGAGTGAACATAAATGTCTAGAGTCTGTGATGCAACACACCTCTGACTTCCTCGCACCACTGAACACAGGCACTGGCAAGCACAAACACAAGTCATTTGGCCAGAGGAACAGAGAGACAGATAACCAGAGAAAGGGAGTGAGAGAGAAAGGGAACAGAATTATTAGAGTTACATAGAGTGATATAAAAAGTGTCAGAAATACAAAGTGTGAGCAACAGCAAGAGAGCAGGACAGAGAGGAGCCAAAGGTTAAAGAAAAAGACAACTTTCCATGTAAGGCTGGGAAAAGTAGGTACGGGATCTGGTGTAACTGCACAAGAGGTCAACCAGTGAGGACTGTTGCTGTGAAATAGTACTGAATTTTCATCCATTGTATTTATATCTATCTTTGGTTGAAATGCGATGTTGCTCATATATTTGGACACTGGGTGTAGTGTTATGTATTTGCATTGTGGAGATCTCAGTAGCGGACAACACAGAGATATCGGCCCGTCAGGACTTGCACCCGGACCCAGTAGAATTCGAATCCAACCAAAGCCAGACAAATGGGGAACCTGTGTCTAGCACCAGAGGGTTGCAAATCGTCTCCTTTAAATGGCACCATGTGCAGGTCCCTTTTCTCATTGCCTTGTGGATACTTGTGCCTGGTATGGCCAAAATGGGTATGTACTGTCTAAGGAATTGTGCTTGTTTGACGTTGCCTAACGCTGAAAGCACCAAATCTACACAATATGTGTACTCTGAATCTACAATTATGTAAAAAAAAAAGGTTTAATCACAACCATCATTCATTGTGGCCTAGACTTATACATAGAGAGAATATTGCTCTTTTGTTCAAATCATTCAAAACGCTTAATAGACAAAACAAATGTTTCTGTTTTTGTGTAAAAACATTAAAAACGTTGAATTTTCACTAAAGGGATTCTAAACATATTTAAAGCAAGGAAGAAAAGCTGGTTAAATCCAGTTGGAACAAAACCTTGGATTCTTATGTTGCAGTAATGTGCCATAAATAGACCCAGAACAATGCTACTGAATGTCTACAGGCAGCGTTATCAAGGGAAAATACTGTTCTCTAAACTAAGTACATCTCTTTATACCTAATCTCAAAAATGTAATGTGACATTTAACAGACAATTGTTTTTTGGGGTGTGAGATAAATCTATTGCCCTTCATAATAAGAGCACATAACTTTTATCTATCCAACAGAAATAAATGATAACTAGGCTAAATATCGGTTATCTGTATGCAAACATTGATTCATAAATGTTCAATGTCTCAAGAGGTGTGTGTATTGAATCACTGGAGAATGAGAGCCACAAAAATAAATTGCACAAAGCTTATGAAATAACAATATAAATGTTTGAATATTTAAAAGCCAACAAGCTCCTCCAAATGTTAAATACATTTACTTGCATGAATTCACGCAAAGAACCAGTGTAATTTAAATACATTTCGTACCGAGGGAAATTTAACTTATTATGCAAAAATCTATTTTCACAGAGTAGTCCACAAGTTAATCATACTCCTTTGTGTTCTGAAATAGTTGATCATTCATAGATTTTGCAACCAGGCAATTATATATATTATTACACTGTATAGTACACCAATGAGTATTTAGAGGCCAAACCTGGCTTTTTAAATGTTTCACACATTTCCTCTCACCAACCCTGAAACTCAAACGCAAAACTCTTCCAAACATAATTTTTATACAAATATAAAGCAAAGGAAAATCTATTTTGAAAAGTTGAAGTAAAGAGTAGTTTACCTCCTTGTCATGTCATTTTTCTCAAACTAAACTTCAACTTTCTATATTTCTTAGTTTTTGTATGTGTTTCTCTGTTTCTTCAACAGTGTTTGAGCTCAATCATAAGCTGACCGCTGTGATCCCAGAGAGTGCTCTTCTCATCTTTATTGGTTTTATCCTGGGTGGCATCATCTGGGGGGCAGACAAGGTGCAGACCTTCTCCCTGACGCCCTTCACCTTTTTCTACTACCTCCTGCCACAGATTATTCTGGACGCTGGCTACTCTATGCCCAACAAGCTCTTCTTTAGCAACTTGGGAGGTATCCTGGTCTACGCTGTCATTGGCACTGTGTGGAACGCTGCTACGGTGGGGCTTTCTTTGTGGGGCTGTTGGGCAGCAGGGGCAATGGGTAAGGCCATTCTCCATCTCAATGAGACAGCACCTCACTGCTCTATTTGAATGCACCGACTGTAGGTTGCTGCTCTTTGAATACATTGTAGCAATACCCTGGACCTCCATTGTAATTCCACCTTTTGCAAGTTAGTTGGACACCAACCGCCCCCCGTCCCCCTTCACCAGATAATGTCATTCTTCTCTGTTTTCTGTAGGTAACCTTGACATTGGCTTACTGCAGTTCTTGTTGTTTGGGAGTCTAATTGCTGCTGTAGACCCAGTGGCTGTCCTGGCGGTGTTTGAGGACGTGCACGTTAACGAAGTCCTCTTCATCATGGTGTTTGGGGAGTCGCTTCTCAATGATGGCGTCACAGTGGTTTGTGTCAAATTCCACTAGCTAATTCTATAACATAACTATTCAGCAAGGATTTGATATACGAAGGAAATATGTAAACTGCTGTTGAGTAGACAATAAAACAACACACACAGCACCAAGGTCCCAGTTGACAAACATGTTGACTTTTTCTTTCAGGTGCTGTTCAATGTGTTTGATGGATTCGTTTCACTAGGAGGACCTGCAATTAATGGTGTAGAAATTATCAAAGGAATAAGTAAGAACATTGCTGTTCTCTCCAATCAATTTGTTACGTGGAGCGTGGAGTTGAATTTCTTTATACCTTCGTGACATAGTTTTGTCTTTCCCAGAGACTTGTACATTTTCATTGAAGAGCAATACATTTAAAGAGGCTGTGACCTGAAACATACACACTCTTGCCTCCCTGTCTGTCCCATGCAGTCTCCTTCTTTGTGGTAGCATTTGGAGGTTCCTTAGTTGGTGTGGTATTCGCCTTGCTGATCTCCCTGCTGACCAGATGTACAAAGAATATCCAGATCATTGAGCCAGGCTTTATTTTTGTTCTGGGATACCTCTCTTACCTGACCGCCGATATGCTCTCGTTGTCTGCGATCCTCTCGTAAGTGCTGCGCCTTTAAGAAGGGCCGATCTGTGGGCTCTAAATTCAGTTTACAAATCTTAAACACTCAATTACGGCCTCAAATGATCCAAAGTATCCAAAGATCCAAGTAATGCAACAATGTGGGATTTAAAAATTGTAATGTAAAGTATAATAAACGCATTCACAGTATTGAGAGTGGGATAATAATCATTGCTAGATTACGAAATAAATTATGATGGAATATAGAAAGTTTTAAAAACTATAAAATGGATTTTACTGCCTTCAAAATTTTAAACTCATAATTTTTGCACAAAAACACCCTATGGCCAAGAGATAAAGTTTTGACCTAGCCTCACCATTTGCGACCTTGATCTTGCTGAACCATTTGTTGTTTGTGATATAGGACTACGTTCTGTGGCGTTTGTGCTCAGAAATATATAAATGCAAACATGGATGAGAAGTCGGTTCTTACAGTCCGAACTGCCATGAAGGTGTTTGCTAACGGCTCCGAGACCATCATCTTTGTCTTCCTTGGCATTTCAGCCATAGATAAAACAATCTGGGTGTGGAACACAGGCTTCATCTTACTTACGCTCCTGTTCATCTTTGTCTACCGATTTATTGGTAAGATCAAGTGAGGCACTTTGTAAATGTCTTTGTTTATGTTCTTTGTATATGTAGAAAGCAGACAGCTCCATACAGAACAAATTGAACAGTTCCATAATGCACCATGGCTCACAAAATTGTGTGTATACATCTATGTATGTATGTATGTGTGTGTGCTTGTGTCTGTCATAGGGGTCTTTTTGCAAACTTGGATCCTGAACAGGTACCGACTTGTTCCCTTGGAGTTCATTGATCAGTTGATAATGGGCTACGGTGGCTTGCGTGGTGCAGTGGCTTATGGGCTTGTGGTCATGTTGGAAGGCAGTAAGATAAAGGAGAAGAATCTATTGATTAGCACCACTCTCATCGTTGTATACTTCACTGTAATCCTTCAGGTAGGGTGATATCATTCAATCAACAAATTGTAGCACAAAAAATGAAAAGGTTTTATTTGCCTGATCGTTATTTTGATCCTCACTACAGGGAATAACAATGAAACCCTTAGTCAAGTGGCTTAAAGTAAAGAGGGCCGCAACAAAAGAGCTAACCCTTGTGGAGAAACTTCAGAATAGGGTAAGTAAAGTGTAGAACTCTCTGTTGTCTATTAACCCGAAAACAAGAGGTTTGTTTAGTCATCAAAATAGCATTTCTCGGACTGTTGAAAAAAATACGTGTTTCGTTTCTTATGGTATTATTTTTTGATCAATGTAGGCATTTGACCATATGCTCGTTGCCATAGAGGACGTATCTGGACAAATTGGACACAACTATATGAGAGACAAGTATGCGTGTGCCGCTTTAAATGCAATACATTTGTGCAATGAATCATCTCTTTTTAAGTTTACATGTACTAAGTACACGTTGTTTACTCGACTTACTTGTCTTTGTAAAGGTGGCATAACTTTGAGGAAAAGTGGCTGTGCTGGCTCTTGATGAAGCCCTCAGCCAGGAAGTCACTTGACTACCTCTTTAACGTATTCCATCAGCTCAACCTCAAGGATGCCATCAGTTACGTGGCCGAGGTAAGAGGGTGGATGATTACATTTAAAAAGTTAATGAAGGCACATAGGTGCAAAGTTAAAAATATGTCCGGTATTGCTTCATTATCATGTGCCTCGTACGTTTCTGCAGGGGGAAAGGAGGGGTTCCCTAGCATTTGTCCGTAATGACACAGCCAATATTGACTTCAAGAAGAAGTTTGGTGATGATTTTTCTGACATCATACCAGACATCATGGCTGACAACATGGGACCAGATCATGACACTGTCTCCTCAATCCTGTGAGTGTACTCGCTTATATTTAGGATTATTGTCTAGGGTATGTTCAGGTGAATTCCGGATGTGTACTTACTTAACTTTAGCATTATTGAGTGGGTTCTGTTAAGGGTTTGCATTGAGTTCAGTGGCCACTCCATCTTAGACCAACATTTGTATATTTAATTTCAAAACAAATTAAGCTAAGCACAGAATCCCCCTGGAAAACGAGCAGAAGCTTGTAAAGTATATTCATCCAGTCAAGTTGCTGCTTGTTCAGAGACGCTATATATACAACTATGGTGGCATGTTTCCAGCAAATTCACTCTTCATGCTAAATGTACCTCAACAGAAAATTTGTTCTGCCTGGCCTTTCGTAACCAAACAAACATAAGCAACATGCACATGATATAACTTGAGCTGTTTACTTTTTCTCTCACCAGACGTGACAGTGTGCCATCAATCTCCCTCAATATGCACGATCAGGAGCTAAACAACATGAGGGAAACAGACGTAAATGCTCATCACTTACTACAGCAGCACCTTTACAAGGGTCGAAAACAGGTACTCAAATAACAAAACTAATAGAATTCACCTCATACGCCAAGGGAAATCTACAGGTTGTAACCTTTTTGCAATGTTTTTTCTTGTCTACAGCATAGACACAGGTACAGCAGAAGCCACCTTGATGTCAATAAAGATGAAAACGAGGTGCAAGAAATATTCCAGAGGACAATGAGGAGCCGTTTGGAGTCCTTCAAATCAGCAAAAATGGGTGTCGCACCAGCAAAAAAGATAAACAAGCCATCCAAGAAAGATCAGCAAGCAAAGGTTCACAATAATAATAATACATTTTATTTCTAGAACCCAACCACAGAGGCTTCACATGAAAAACTGCAAACATGGCAAGACAATGGCACACAACAGAACAACAGACAAAAAACATAATCAATTAAAATCCAATTAAAGATTTTTTTTTTACAACATGTTCCTTTACGCAAAGATATTATGTGTGGGCTTGAGAGGTTTTGAAAGGTGTGTTGTGGATTACAATGGTTGGGATTTAATTAACATTTATTAGTCATCTTTGACATTTCTAAAGACTATAACATTGTTTGTTATTCACCAACCAAGTTTATTGCTGTAGATTCCGAATGGAAAATCATTTGATGAAGGCAAAAATAACCCTTATGAGAATGGAGGTACGTTTTACAACCTTTTGTCTTCAGCATTCTTTGTCATGAGTTAGCGGTGGAGGTTATTTATTCTGCTTGAAAACTGGCCGGTGTTTTTCCAGATTACGAGTTCTTCGAGGGAGACAGTGCATTTATTAGCAGGGCTAATGCAAGTGAAGCTACTGGTGGCTCAAACCCCCTAAGGGTCACCTACAGAGCAGGAGGTAACAGAAACCATTTTGAGTGGTATGGTCGGTATCGACACGTATGGTCCATGAAAGCCTCAACATCTTCAATACCGTCTAAAAAGACATCTCACTGTCTAACTAACTGTTTATTTTTCCCGCAGCCGGAATTGAAAACCCTGCTTTCATGCCAGATGTAAATCCCATGTCGGATATGCAGATCCCTCCATGGCTGGCTGAGACAGAGCAGGACAGCAGTACTGTGGCTCCGTCCCTAAGAGCTCAGCAAGCTCTGCCACCTGGCTCCGCCCCACATAAGAACTAACTCTAGTGGATTCTTCTTGTTGGAAGCCTCACTTGCTACTCAGGATGGAATATATGATAAAGCACCTAAAAGCTCTTAGGCCTCTTGTTTGCACTTACTATGACCTTAATCCAGCTGCCAAAGACACAGTCAAGTTTTTTCAGACTTTGTACCTGCTCTCAAAACATTGACTAGGGAAGTTTCTATTTTCCATTGTAATGTGTAATCGTCAATGTGAATCTCTAAACAAAACGTTCCAGGTCCCATAACCTCTGTGCCACTGAAACAATCCTTTAAGTAAATGTTGCTTTAACTTTACCCTTAACGAAGTGCAAGAATGCCACTCGAAATAAATGTGTCAGTTAGGAGGATCATTCTGTTCTTAGACACAGGGAATTCTCTTTCCCTGTTTGGTTTGTGATTGTGATCTAATTAGTTACAAGGTTTTGGCAACCATTGACTTTTAAACAAAACATTTATTTATCAAACCAATTTAACATAACCCAATTATCCCTTTATTCATACTCTAGGTAGGGTTAGGAAAGGTGTGGTTATTGATCATATAAAAGTAATCAGATTTGATCTATTTAAGAAAATGGAATCAAATAAATCATGTAACAGAATAATTGAAATTAATATTTTGCATATTATTCTTGTCTGACCTTAAAACTTTAGGTGAGCCTTGAACTGAATGATCATATAAAGTCAATTAGTTGTAATAATAAAGTAGTACAATATTTATTCATCAATAAAGTTTGTTATATTTTTTATCAACATTCCCTGCTTTTAAAATATGTAATGTAGGCGAATGGTACGCATTACAATATGTACAAACTACAACCTAAATTAATTAGAAGCTGAACATAGTTTTAAATGTATCATGTATTCAGTAACAACAAATGGATATAAAATTGAATAATTCCCTACTATACTGCACATTTTAACTCAGGGACAATTAGTTTAATAATTTATTAGATTAGATGATTTTTTTTTTCATTTTCATTTTCATACAACATTTCGCACACATTATTTTACTTTGTGTAAATCATTGGTCAACAACTATTAATTCGTTTTAAATTCAAATGTAATTGACGTACAAAAAGTCAGACACAGAAGTGTACATATACATTTGAATGTTAACTTACAAATAGTCCGTATCTGCCATTTCTAAATGTTTTGTTATGTAATCCAACAGTATTTCCTCATTTGTGGGATCTTTTAAATAGAAATGAGAACCCTCCAGCATTTTTACTGTAAATTCTCCAGATGAAATGTCTTTCCAAGCTGTAAAAATGGAAAATACATTATTTATTTAAGCCTGTATCTCATACTCAAAGATAATATATCAATGATTACATTTTAAAGGGTGTGTTCTTTGGATTATGAGTCTGACTATTCTCCAATATGTGGTTGGACACTTTAGCACAGATGAGTATTACCAGCAGAAATGTTTAACCTTAACACAAGTGTCAGTGAGGTCTCAGATCGCTGCCACCATTTAGCAGATCTTTCAGGGTAAATAGTCCGATCATTTGTTTTTATACCCACAGTCTCAAAGAAAATATGAGCGCCTGTGCATTTCACTAGTGTGTAAGAATGCATGTAATCTACTTAGACGAAAGTTTGCCTGCATTCACATCTGGTGTTTTCCAATTCCAAAGCTGCACAAGCCTTAGTTAATGTTGTTTGCTTATTTTCTAAAACATGCCAATCTTTCACAGTACAGTGGGAAACAAAAAAAATGTTTAGACTATTCTGATATGAATGACAGTTGTTACTGAACTAGGTACATCGGAAAACAATCTTACAAAGAAAAACAGAACTCTGACCTTGTAAATCATGTGGAATGTCTTGCTTTCCATCGAAGCACGTGACTGGACAGCAAAGCAGAGGACTGTCTGGCTGGTTGCACCTGGACCATAGGAACAAGACATTTGCCAAGACGCACATGATCATAAAGCGATAATCAGATCCATACATGTGTAAATGCACACAAACCTGTAACCCTCAGCTATGTGCAGATCCGACTTCAGAGCAGGCAAGAAGAGCTTTAGTATATCAGGGTTGGCCAATATCTCTGGAGGAGTACCACCAATTGAGATCATCCACTTCATGAAGTCCTCATCCGATAAGTTGCTTCTCTTTGGGGCGCAGATACGCATCTCTGACTAGGGATTAAAAGAAACGCTGAGTAAAACTCCTAATCTCAAATTCTACCATTCTAATTTTACACAAGGCCAGGTTTAGGGGTGTAAGAAAAATATGTATTCAATTGAATTTCACAATATTTTTGTGATCCTGGTTCAATTCTGAAAAAAGAAGTATCAATTTTATTTTAAACATAAAAAACAACATGCTTTTTTTTTTTTACTGTTGTACCTCAAAAAGCCAGCCAGTGAGTGTATAAATATATTATATCATATAAAAACAAATATGACATATCGGACACCTGAAAGGGCATACGACTGTGCAGTCTTCATTCCAGATGTACCTTGCAAAAAAACACACAGGACAACCAGGAAATAGTACACGTACATTGATTGCGTGGGAACGTTCTCAGTGTGTGTAGAGAGGCTCGGTCGGAAATTGGTATCTCACTGGGGTATATCTGTGTATCCCGACTCTTATTTAGGATATCTTTTAATCAGGCCTTAACTACTCACATAAGGGGCAGAGGCACCGGACAAGAAGATGTGAATTGGTTCCAACTTGTGGACCTTTTTCAGAGCCACGGCTACAGCAAAGCTGGTCATGGCACCAAAGCTGTGACAGAGCAGTATTTTACAGCTGTTACAAAAGCTGTCACGTGGAACTTTAACAGAGCACTAAGAGAATAAGACAACTGGATTGTACCTTCCTTATCACTTTTGATAGTCCTGATCTGTACAGTTGTGTGACCTTTTTTTAATACCTACCTGTGCCCAAAGAAAGCAAATGGCTTTTCCTTCAGCACTGGTGCCAATACACCAGTGACCTCATCCACAATCTGCTGCATGCTGCTAAAAAAGGGCTGCTTGGCTCGACGCTCCCGTCCAGGGAGAATGACAGCAAATACTAAAAGAATAAGAAAAACAAAATTTTACTAATTTGCGAAGTTTGCTTACAACTCTCTGTTAGGAAATGGGGCAATACAGGTTCATTTTGTACAGGTTAGTACAA
Organism: Galaxias rostratus; assembly: GCA_036024795.1. Classification (NCBI taxonomy): domain Eukaryota; kingdom Metazoa; phylum Chordata; class Actinopteri; order Galaxiiformes; family Galaxiidae; genus Galaxias; species Galaxias rostratus. Next base: position 17,360 of record JAVQJS010130500.1, on the reverse strand, counting down.
AAAGTTTGCACCACCTTCAATGGAGCTGTTTAGGAAATTCCCCCAGCGAGCGTAGTGCATTGAACCTCCACCTGCCCATGGAAAGCATATCAACCTGGTCACAGCATCTGGTCTCTTACGTAAGCAGTTGATAACCTCTTCCATTCTGGAAAAAAGACCAATGGCAACATTATAATAACTTAGTTGGCAATAGCGATGTATGTCTATAAAGCCCACAGTCATAAGCTATTTGGAAAGACGACATCAATACATTTAACTGTTATAAATACATCAGTATGATGCCTAATTCCTTTAGTTTAACTTCCGTTTGACATAAGGTATAACGTTTTCAAACCTGTCAACTCCGACAGTTTCCTGGTTGTCCTGTGTGTTTTTGTGCAAGGTAAAGGTTCATCTGGAATGGAGACTGCACAGAAGTAGGCCCTTCCAACTGTCGAATATGTACACTTATGTGAACAGAGTACACAAAATCCATTCACGTTTTTAGCTCGAAGCGTCTATGAGAATAAACTGTTTTATATACATAAATATATAAGACAGTTAGGTTTGAACTGCATCCCCTTACCTGCAATCTTCATACAGGATGTGACGTTACTTCCTGACTGAAGCATTTCCTGACGCATTTCTCTTAGAAGAAGTTGCTGGAGTGAGAAATTGAGAGAGGAAGAACCGCGGTGAGACCGGTTTTAGCAGAGAGAAAACGGTTGAGGGGTGCTTGACAAATCAAACGAAAAAGGCGGTTGGGTCTCAACTCTCGAAGGTTTAGTTCACTTTCCTATTGGCCAAGGTAGGCCTTTGAAATGCTGCTGTAAGTTGCTAGCTGACTGGCAAGGCTATTAACATTTCATCAATCTTTCTGTTGTTGGTGACGTTAACTTTTATCGTTTGCTAACCTAGCTGCTAGGTTGGCTAAATTGCTAGCTAGCTGGCTAGTTGTTTAGCTAAATAGCTAGCTGTCAAAGTATTTCTTAGCTGACGTTATACACTGTTTATGTTGCCCAGGTTTAGGTCAGCTTCAACAATTGAGCTCAGTAGATTGAGAAAGGACAACGTGTTAAAGTTATTTTCGTTGACAGCTGTTAAAAAGAAAAGAGAGGACCTCTGGCAAGTGGACTTTCCAAGCGGCCCGGTTCCACTTCAACAACCTAATCAAGGAGAAGCAGGGGTGTCGAATTGACCCAGTTGTTGGGTAGAAAGAGCGTCAACGCTGGATAAGTCTGCAGTACAGCGCTAACCTACTCTGTGTGGAGATTTGATCTTTGGGAGCCGGGGTGTCCGGACAGAGACCCCATGAATGGAAATCGGAACATCAGGTAGGTGCACGAGTTACAAATATTAACGCTGGTGGACCTGCTCGAGCCTCCCGTCATTCTTCTTTCTTGTGTTTTCACTCTGCATGAAAATGTGTATTTATTAGTAATGGGTAAATATATAGCTTAACAATTTCTCTATGTGAAAGCAAGCCAACATTTACGTAATTCCTTGAAGTTCCATTATCAAATGCCTAGCTGTCTGTTTTAGATTTCTACAATTCCCCATAGAGTTCTAATACTCGGTTATAAACCGCCGGTTGGCGTGGTAATTTGCCGGTTTCCAATTAGCCATGGCATGAGTCTTCACTAAACCAGTCCCACTTGTTTTGGCAGCTGTCAAATACAGATGGCGAGTTAATGATGTGCTCCACATCTTGATCTATTGAAACCCTGATCCGTGCTACCCAAGTATGCTGCAGGACAGCCACCCGGTGTAGAGTGGTCTATACCTGGGGCCCTTTCATAACATATGGTTTCTCTATGGATAAATGGTATCACTATCACACAGTGTTATAGTACTTGCTGTAAGACTTGACTGAGTTATTTTTCAGTTACACTCACTCACTCGATCACTCACTCTGACTGTCTCTCACCCGCAAACTCTTTCAAACACACATGCTGCACTGTTGATGCATTCAAGTATTGTTAATGCATTTACCCAGATTATGACTAAAACTTAAGCTTTGTTTGCTTAAGGAGGCGTAGGCATCCTGCTTTAACTTGAAGATGAAGAAGTGCTACTACAGTACACTGGCTTATGGCCTCATTGCTGACCACATATCTGCTGGTTAGTTGTATCCGTGTCTACAGGTTGACTCTTGAGATGATTTATGTCCTGGAGATTTTGAGCTTTGGCTATTTATTATTATGTTCTTAGTTTGTAATAGTATTTACCTCTGACCGGGGAGGTATCTGGACACGCCTGTTTTATTTTTCCAGAAATGTCTGTTGCCAAGGCGACATGTTAGCCACTTGTGTACCATTGGCATGGCAACAACACATGGGACCTGTAAAGCCTTCTTTTTTTTTTAACATTACTCAGACACATGAAAGACACACATTATTTACACATAACTAAGAAAGCCATGACGTTGACACTGGCACTCACTTTTGAGATCTGAAAGTAAAAAATTGGTATATTTGAAAGACGACCCTGGAAATTTGCGTAAGTTAAGCTATTGTACTTTAATAAACATTTTGTACTACTCCTGAGTAATGATGGTCCAAAAAAGATGGTTTTTTGAGGTAAAGGTTCTAAGTATAAAAATGGTGTGGTTGACACTTCACTTTTCTTATGTTAGAGAATTGGAAAGGACCCCGTAGAAGTGCAGAGCTTAATTGGTAGTGACAAAAGGGAGCAGTGGAGCTGGTAACCTTTAGGAACGCAAACTAACCCTTTAATATTAAAGTTTTGGCTAGCAATATAATATTTAAGTTTACTTTATTTTATTTTTTTTATTCTGCATGTTCACAATGTACATAAAACCCTTGATTTAATGAATGAGCCCTCCTGGTTGTCCCCTGTAGGAGACGTTGGGGCTCATGCCTTGTTCTCGCTGCCTCGGAGGCCTGGCTATGGCTCCATGGGGAAGCCCATCAAGTTGCTAGCCAATTGCTTCCAGGTGGAGATCCCCAAGATTGACGTGTACCTATACGAGGTGGACATCAAGCCTGAGAAATGTCCTCGCCGCGTCAACAGGTACTATATTTCAGAGATGGGAAATTCATCTGTGAGGTTAACGACAAGTTTGGTTGATGTACAACAAAGCATTCTTTTTAAATGCCTGCCATCTCATGACTATGCACGTTGAAGATTGTTGATAGGACAAACTATCTTTTACTAGGGAAGTGGTGGACTCCATGGTGCAGCATTTCAAGGTGACTATCTTTGGGGACCGTAAGCCAGTCTACGATGGAAAGCGGAGCCTCTACACTGCTAACCCACTGCCTGTTGCCACTTCTGGGGTGAGTAACAAACACGCTTCCCTTTGTCAGACATATTTAAGCCCAGTTTTAGAATTGAATGAGGACGCCACACAGGTTTCAAATTAAACATGTTTTTATGTTTTTATTTTATGAAAATGTCTTTACAGGTGGATTTAGACGTCACCTTGCCAGGCGAAGGGGGTAAGGACCGCCCCTTCAAAGTCTGCATAAAGTTTGTATCTTTGGTCAGCTGGCACATGCTGCATGAAGTCCTGACCGGCCGCGCCATGCCTGAGCCCCTTGACTTGGACAAACCAGTCAGTACCAACCCAGTCCACGCTGTGGATGTGGTCCTCCGCCACCTGCCCTCCATGAAGTGAGTTCTCCTCTGCTCAAATGGCTTGCCACTACTGAGATGTTTCAGCTTGCTCAAGCTGTCTGAAGGATAGACTTGCTTTCATTGAGATACTAATTTGTTCATTTTCTAGTTGTCGGAGTACTTTGTCTCCAAGTATGCAAATGAGTTGACTCAGAAAGAGGTTGTGATATCCTTCCATCAAGTTAGGCGTGTGTGGCGAGTGGATCTGCTATAGGTACAAAATGAAATGGTTAAATGTTGCCAATAGGTTTCTATCCCTGTTCCTTCCTAGGTACACCCCAGTGGGAAGGTCCTTCTTCTCCTCCCCAGAGGGTTACGACCACCCTCTGGGCGGGGGTAGGGAGGTGTGGTTCGGCTTCCACCAGTCAGTACGACCTGCCATGTGGAAGATGATGCTGAACATTGATGGTGCGGCATCAGCGCGGTGGCTTTATTTTATTTTAATTCATATTGAAATGCAGAGCATCGGAACTGAATTATGTCAAGTTCCTCGTATTGTAGTAACGGTTGTAGAAGTTGAAGCACATCAAGGCACACTAAGCATCCTCTAATTTTAACATGTTATATATATATATATAACATTTGCCAATTAAGTCAATATCCTGTCCCTATTTTAGTTTCTGCCACGGCATTCTACAAAGCCCAGCCAGTGATTCAGTTCATGTGTGAGGTCCTGGATATTCATAACATTGACGAGCAGCCCAGGCCCCTCACTGATTCGCACAGGGTCAAGTTCACCAAAGAGATCAAAGGTACGCACAAGGTCTCGGAGTTGCAGAAAAGACAGCGTGAATGGGTGTAGCTTGAAATGTCATGTACTCAATTGTCCCGCTTTGTGTTGAGTGCTTATGACGTGTGATCATGACTCACACTAAAGTGTATTTTGCCGTCTCCAGGCTTGAAAGTGGAAGTGACGCACTGTGGAACTATGCGGAGGAAGTACAGGGTGTGCAACGTGACGCGACGGCCCGCCAGCCACCAGACGTAGGTCCCTAGAGAAAGGCAACGCTCATTGTGAATTCGTTTCACTTGAAACGTTTGCTATTTTCGTACATGAAAAGGGCAAATCTCTGAGCTTTTATGGCTGTTTCTATCCCTGGAACCCTCAGGTTCCCCCTGCAGCTAGAGAACGGCCAGACAGTGGAGCGCACAGTGGCCCAGTACTTCAGAGAGAAGTACAACCTGCAGCTGAAGTACCCCCACTTGCCCTGTCTGCAAGTGGGACAGGAGCAAAAGCACACCTACCTCCCCCTGGAGGTACAAGCCCCCATATCCCCTTACTATTTCACCACTTATTCTAATTGGCTCTGCGTAATGAATGGGGTCAGTTGAAAACCTCTGTGTCTTGTTGCAGGTGTGCAACATTGTCCAGGGTCAGCGGTGCATAAAGAAGCTTACAGACAACCAGACCTCCACCATGATTAAAGCCACAGCCCGCTCTGCCCCGGACAGACAGGAGGAGATCAGCAGACTGGTGAGAGATGTGGTTACCCCTGGTGGACAGAAAGAGGCACATCTGACTGCTCCAACTTACTGGACGGAGCTGCAGTGGCAGCTTTTTTTGGGGGGGGTTGACAAAGGTAGCACACGTTGGTTTGGTTACATGGACAGTTTGCATAACATGGTAAAGCTGATCAAAACTATCTATACTACGATATCCCTATGTGAAAGCCTCCTAGATCTCCTACAGCCTCTTTAAAAATGTTTGCAAGCGTTTACCTCAGTATTGATGTTTCCTTTGTGAAGCTGTGTCAGGATCCTGACCACCAGTCCCTTCCTCCTCCTGTTCACTTTCCACAGGTGCGCAGTGCAAACTACGAGGCCGACCCCTTTGTCCAGGAGTTCCAGTTCCGCGTGCGTGATGAGATGGCCCAGGTGACGGGCCGCGTGCTGCCGGCTCCCATGCTGCAGTATGGCGGCAGGGTTAGCTCCGAACACTTCATGGTACTTTCCCTTTGTTACACCGGTTGTTGGTTTCGAGCCAACGTACATGGCTTAACCACATTGTAGCTCTCATTTCACATTTCCTTACTTGTGAAATTTCCTTTGTTTTAATGGAGCTCTTACTATTTGATCTTCCTCAATTTAATTTAACTGATTATAATCTTGTTTTAAAAATCTGCAAGACCAAGCCGATCCATAATTATAATGCACAAAGTAGATACATTATTTAAAATTTTGTTTCTTACACTTAATAATACATTATATTTATAAAGCGCTTTTCAAAACACTCAAAGACGCTGACTTGAACTTATTGAACATATTATTTTACCAGATTGCGTTTTCCAAATGTATGTCAGTATTCTTTAACCAAACCAGTCATTTTGCCTCCGTAATTGTCCTGTATGTCCTGTCTGTGTATGTGGTTGTCAGCCCCCACAGATGAACCCAGCGATGTCATTGCAGAATCGCACGGTGGCCACACCTAGCCACGGCGTGTGGGACATGAGGGGCAAGCAGTTCCACACCGGGGTGGAGATCAAGATGTGGGCCATCGCCTGCTTTGCCACCCAAAGGCAGTGTCGAGAGGAGATCCTGAAGTGAGTTGTTCCTGTCTGAATTGGTCATGCTGTGGCCTTCTGTATCAGCATAAAGTTCTGATTTGTTCCAAGACCCACGCCCGTAGACCGTTTAAACCTCACCATTTCTGATACGCTTTTGTTGGTGACTGTAACTCAATTTCAAACCTGTTACCCACACCTAAAAATCAACCTTTAATAAGTAATATCGTTCAGAAGTTTTCTTGTTTTTCCTACTGTTTTTCGCTCATCTCTCCTTCTCTCTCCTTCTCAGGGGTTTTACGGATCAGCTGCGTAAGATCTCCAAGGACGCGGGGATGCCCATCCAGGGCCAGCCGTGTTTCTGTAAGTACGCCCAGGGAGCCGACAGCGTGGAGCCCATGTTCAGACACCTGAAGAACACCTACGCCGGCCTGCAGCTCATCATCGTCATCCTGCCCGGAAAGACACCCGTTTACGGTATTACCAATACAGCTTGGCATTACTAGTCCCTGTTTGACCCATTCTGATGCCCAAAGCTTTTCCATGAGGCATTTAAAACACACCTCAGTGCATTTAAAACAGACTACACAAGCACGAGGTTTTAAACACACTGCCTGTCAGCATAAGGGTATCTTATCTCCTCATCTGCTTATGGCTTGCTGTCTGCATATGTCCCACAGCTGAAGTGAAGCGGGTGGGTGACACCCTCCTGGGCATGGCCACCCAGTGTGTGCAGGTGAAGAACGTGGCCAAAACCTCCCCCCAGACCCTGTCCAACCTCTGCCTCAAGATCAACGTCAAGCTGGGCGGCATCAACAACATCCTGGTTCCTCATCAACGGTAAGCACACGAGTGAGCGGGAGAAAGCCGAGAGGTTCCGGAAAAGGGAAAAGTGTCTAGCACCGGGGATTTATCTGTTTTCTAATGTGTCTGTCTCCTTCTCCATCCAGTCCCACAGTGTTCCAGCAGCCTGTCATATTCCTCGGTGCAGATGTCACTCACCCTCCAGCTGGAGATGGGAAGAAGCCCTCCATTGCTGCGGTGAGATGGTCATTAAGTCACATGGACCGGCAGAAGACTCGTCACTGTATTTGACGTTTAGCTGAATATAATACATAACCAACTTTGGTATATAAGCTTCGGCATGGCACAGTCACAGCAACACAGCAAAACTGCAAGAACACAACAATAAAACTGTAAACTGGAATCAGTCTAGAAACCTCTTCAAAGAGTATTTGTTTCATGTTCTCTTATCGGAACCCCGGTCTCCATACTTGGCCTCCGGTATTGCAACCATATTGCTGAACGTTGAGAGCCGTCTTTTCAATATAGCATAATATTTGTCTTTGTCTTTGTAATTAAATAAAAAATATTTTCATTTTATTGCTTGTGCTTTCTCTGTAGGTGGTGGGCAGTATGGACGCCCACCCTAGCCGCTACTGTGCCACAGTGCGAGTCCAGAGACCCAGGCAGGAGGTGATCCAGGACCTGGCCTCCATGGTGAGGGAACTGCTCATCCAATTCTACAAGTCCACGCGCTACAAGCCCACCAGGATCATCTTTTACCGGGACGGCGTGTCCGAGGGCCAGTTCAGACAGGTGGGAAAGACACACACTGTCACTGTGGACTAGCCCATTTTGTCCGAATGACAGAGTATCTTGCACACTTTGTTTGAACAAAAATGTTGCCATATTTCTTTTGTTCTTCAAATCAGTTCTTCAGTCAGTCTGTGGTATGCATCATTGTATATTTCTATATGTGAAGTTATGTAGAGTTTGAGTCTTTCCTGTCTGTGTGTGTTTTGTCCAGGTGCTGTATTATGAGCTGCTAGCCATCCGAGAAGCCTGCATCTGCCTGGAGAAGGACTACCAACCAGGAATCACCTACATTGTGGTGCAGAAACGCCACCACACCCGCCTTTTCTGCGCAGATCGCAACGAACGCGTGAGTACAGTAGCAAAAGCCGTAGGGTTTTATGGAGTTATTGCTGTCGATTTCAGGTCTCATGTAGGTTGTGTCCTATCAGGTCGGGCGGAGCGGGAACATTCCTGCTGGCACCACTGTGGATACGGACATCACACATCCTTACGAGTTTGACTTTTACCTCTGCAGTCACGCTGGAATACAGGTATGGTGCAAAACTTCAGTCACCTGAATGGTGGCCTGCTGTTTGTCATTGCTGTAAGGCTTCCTGTTGGGAGTGAACCATGTTGGCAGAGCGTGAACTCATCCCTGCGCCTGTCCTCTAGGGCACCAGCCGTCCCTCCCACTACCATGTCTTGTGGGACGACAACTGCTTCACGGCCGACGAGTTCCAGCTGCTCACCTACCAGCTGTGCCACACCTACGTCCGCTGCACCCGCTCCGTGTCCATCCCAGCGCCAGCCTACTACGCCCACCTAGTGGCCTTCCGTGCCCGCTACCATCTAGTAGATAAAGAGCACGACAGGTGGGGATGTATTCGATGTGCATTGCTTTGTTACGAGGGGACCTGATCGGTGTACTCTTATCAGTAGCTTAAAGAGAATTTCCCTAAACTACTTCTTTTGAAGCACGTGTTGAGGTTTTTTGAAGGGGTCCTGCCTCTTTATTGAGTTCCCATCTCTCTTTGTACCACAGTGCGGAGGGCAGCCACGTATCAGGCCAGAGCAATGGTCGGGACCCCCAGGCTCTGGCCAAAGCCGTGCAGATCCACCACGACACCCTGAGGACCATGTACTTCGCCTAAGCACTCAATGGGCCCCTGCTTTACAAATCCCAACCCCAGTCCGTCTCTGTGTCCGGCCGCAACGTGCGTAAGGACCTCTGGTGCTGGAGCAGCTCTGGCCCTTAAACCGACGAACCAAAGCTGCTAAGAGTTGAAAAGAGAGAACCGGGAGAACGGGAGTTTCATTATGCAATAAGAAACCAGCCAATCGTTGCCCTGCAGCACCCAGCTCTCGCTTTTTAGCATCTGCTGGGTTTTGAGTGGCAAGGGATTTCAGTTCCTCTGGGAACTGCTCCCAGGGTTCAGTAGTCCTGTCATTGCCTTACAGATTGGTCCTTTTCCATTCAGTTCATACCGACAAGAATACAGCAAAGAAGCAGGGAACGTGAAGAGATTGTGAAGATTTTTGGTGCATAGCTAGGGCAAGGCCGCTCCAATGATGGTCTGTCTTGCTCTTCAATTCAGTGGTGACCAGTCGCGTCCGGCGGTCCCAATGTAAACGTTATTTTTATTTTTGCGTCTGCGTTTGTGTATTTTTGTGTCTGTCCAGCAAGTGGGGTTGCCATTTGAATGCCCTGTTAGTTGAAAATGCTTTTAAACCACGGTTTGTACTCCTCTCCCAGGTCGAGCTGCCTTACCGGTTATTTTACCCTCCCTCTTGAAAGCCAATGGTTTCACCGCTACTAAGCCAGACAGATAGATTATCCACTAACTCACTGCACTCTTGAAAATAATAAATCAAATGTTGTTTCCGAACGAACAGCCATATGCAGTGAGGGTTGGTGTAACGCTTGAGGCCTTAATGGAAGGCCAGACCTACGAGTACTGTTTAAACACCCGACCCTCCCGCCATGCCATTGACCTCCCCTATGGTACAGAGTTTAAAATGGAACATTTGCCCTTGTGTTTCATTCCTACTGGTGTTTATGAGATGTTATTTAACGTTCATTTCAGCAATAGCGCACAGTGTAGCCTGTTTTATGAAGGTTATTTTTGGTTTATAATAGTATGGAATAGATTAATTATGTTGCTCAAATCTTTCAGTGCAATAAGGTGTAAGAAAGCAAGTTTGTTGGCAGATGCATATGAATATATATAATTTTAGAAATTACCCATTGGTGATTATCTATTGAGATTGATTTTGGGCAAGTGACCATGGATTAAGAGTGCCCCATGTATGACACAGCAATTGCCTGAAAAGATTTTTGGAAGACGTTTGTTATAGGTTTGAATGGTCAAGGCTTTTTACAAAAGGTAACAAAGAGATTATTCTAGAAGTGCCTGATGTGGTTTGGGATGACCAGTTTATGGTGATTCTTGATGGCGTCTAAATTGAGAATACAGTATTCAACAGAACCTAGTTGAAGGATACTTAAGATTAATAGCACAGTATGTTTGCAAGGCATCAATCTCATAATGTTTATTTTAAGAAATGTGAATTACTGGATCATGTTGACTGACCAAGTGAAGGCTGAGACTGTTAACTTTGCTGTCTGGTCCATTTTAGCATCTGGTTAGACAAATGTTGCACTGTCAAAGTAAAGCCTTCATATTTCAGTTTTGTCAACTCAACTGTTTATTATGTTATTAGTGTATTGATAGCTTGCCTCCCCTTTGCCTTTCAGTATAGTATACTCCAGGTAAGGCCTTTGGGTCTTTTTACGTTCCACTCGGACCAAACCAACGTGCCTGGTGGTTGGGGAAGGGAGCGAAGAGCACTGGGGTCATGGGGTCAGCTGCCTTTGGCTTGTCTTTTGTCTTGTTGTGGACCTTGTTGCACCCTGCTCTCACTGCCTTCGAGCTAAGCATGAGTGTAGCGATGGTGTTCTATGGTGCTTGCTGTAGCCACGTTGGTTCCAACTCAAACTTTAGTAGCTGCTATAACTTAACATGTATGTGATATTAATACAAAGATAGGCTTATGGCTGAACACAGGCCTTCTCCCGAAAAAACACTTTTGGTGTGAAATAATATTTGTCTTTATTTTGTACCTGCTCTTAACAATATAATTTTAATAGAGCATGGATTTAGACTACAGGATTTACACCGTGAGCCCTCTTTAAGTTTCAAGTGTTTTAGCCAGACGGTCCCGTATTTAATGTAAGACATTACCAGCAGTTGATTTTACTTGAAGAACAAGCATAGTTGTTGACTTGCCTACTTGTTGGATTAAAGTGTAGCTAGCAGCTGTCCTTGTTGTAACTTATGGATGTCTTTGGAGTCCTCTCTGAGAGAAATCTCTCTTCATCTTGCCACAGATTAAACCTGGAGATTCTAGGCAAGGTATCATCTACATATAAACATACCTTTGCTTGTTGTGCTGGACATGGGATACCTTTTGTCATGTTAGTCAAAAGCCTTTTAATTCTGAGATATGAGAGATATTTGTACATTTAAAGGTATATCTAATTCACACAGCTTATTTTTACTAACAAATTATATATGAGAACATGAGTGCTTAATAAGATGTTTAACATTAGTCACTAAAGATCATTGAAATATAACATAGAAAGAGGGTTACTAGTTTAATTTGATTAGAATGTTTCTTTGGGAAAGGTTATGATGGATGAAACTTTACCTTAAACTTGAAGATGAGCCTTTCTTATTTTGATGCTTTGTTTTTCCTTTTGCCACGTTTTAACCAATTGTGAAAGCCGCATAAATCATTTTTAGGCATTTTACATCCGTCAATACTACTTCATATCTTGGATTCATGTTATCGCTGTTTTTCGAGAAATTTCAACCACATTTTTGGAGAAAACAGATGTTTCCTCTTTGGACAGAAGAGTCCATAGGCTGTGCCTTTCCTGATGGTGCTTATAAGTAAATCAGAAAGGCTTTTTGCCCATGTCAACATTAATAATGGGTATATGATAAAATGACTATACTGTTTTGGTTGTAAGTGTGTGTTTGCGTGTGTGTGTGTGTGTGTGCGCACTGCTGACAAATGCCAAGAACTTTAATTGACTATGCAGAACCGATCAGTACGGAGGTGTTGGGACCAAATGGCTTGTGGGGTGCAGTTAAGTGAACGGCATTTATATGGAAAAATACACAAATAACAATTTGGAGAATTATTTTTAAATGTACATGCAGCATAATATATTTATCTATATATATGATGTGTATTTATAGATAGATAAATATATATACAGTTTTTAGCAACAGTACACCCAAATTTGTCCAAGGTTGTCCTTTTTTAATGAACTGAACAAAGAAGTGTATCATAACAATGGCATTTTCTCTTAATGAGACAGCAATAACAACAGATACCATAGGCTTTAGGCAACATCACATACTTTGGTTCTTTGCTCACAGCTTACCCTATTTAATACCTGCATATTGTTCTGGGAAAGCACTTGGCATTCATCTTGTGTTTGTTCTTTTTTCTTCTTTTCTGTATATTACTCCTATTGTCATCAGCGTATACATGAAGTGTATGTGTATCTTCCTGTTGCCCATGTGTAGAAGACCTGTTCTTTAATGAATGGATGCATGATCGTGTCCTTTCCTGTCCTCCTCATTTTTTTGTTTTGTGTTACAGAGTGAGGTTTACAAACAAAGTATAAAAGCTATAGGGTCAAGCTCTCGCATGCATGGCCATTTCTTGTAAGAAATTCCCCACGGACCAACCCCACACCTCTACTTCGGTTCACTGCATATCATACTTAACGAGATGAATGACATATTGCTTTGGTTACCTAAATTGTGCTAGATTGTTTTGCCTGTTTTATGAAATCTTTGTGACACATTGTTATAGAAGTGTGATTGTACGTTTTGTTTTGTTTTTAACACTTATCTGATCTTGGTCCTAAGTTGAACCTTTTTATTTGGTTGTCATATTTAATTGTTTCGATTAAAATGTATCCCTGTATCAAGCCCTACTGCTTGTTTAAGTTAATTAATTAGGGAAAGATTTAAGATTTTTCACGTCTAACTTCTTAAAGATTCTGAGAATGTGTAACAAAACGATCTGATTTGGCTGACTTTGCTCGGAGACTCGAAAATAACATCTTTGGACTCTTTTAATTGTCACCTTTGATTGTCCATTCTATGCAGAACATGGCTTACGTGCTTTCTTTTGCTTCGCGTTCAGCCACAAAATAACTAATCTAGAACGTTGCCACGGCATTTTAATTAATTATTCAGGAGCAACGCACGAATGTTGTGTACTTGCGTTACCTGGAAACGGGTTTATTCTACAGTATCCGAAGCTAATCTTGGAACGAATGGTTTTGATCATCTGTGTCCAAAGTGACTGAACATTCCAGAACTTTGGTAAGGAAATTCTAACAGAATGACGATTTCGATATTGAGTACTAATATATATTTTTATTTTATCCACGGCCCCACGGCACGAAATAAAACCTTTGAAATGACACGCAGAAAATTATCTGTTTTAAAAAATCTGTCTTAACTAAAGATGTTTTCTAAATAAAATATTTGTCAATTTACACTGCAAGGATTCATTTTCATTAAAAAAGCGTTTGTTAGACTAATATTAATACTTTCCTTGAACATAAGTCTGCGTTTTAGGCTATGGGACTGCCATCTAAAACTGGTTAACCATTTTCACATAGCCTACGTTTTTGCTTTTTTTTGTTGCAGTTGTGTAAGACTGAACAGGATGGCTACAGTCAGCACAAAGCCTTCGTTGCGTTTTAGCGTGTCAGATTGGGATGCAAACAACAAGAAGCTGTCTGACACCGCAGAGTATGAGAGGCACGTTTCCCATGAGATAAGGCAGAATGGAAGGACACTTGGCAATGAAGCAAACATTCGGGTATGTTTTAGTTTTTACAACAGTAGAATAAAGCTTTTGTTTTCTAATAGTGCACAAAACAGACAGACATTGAATTAAAAACACACCCTGTGCTATAATAGGTTATCAGCCATAACGTGTGTACGCTCCCACACCATTTGTGATTTCTTTTTTCTATTTTAGACAAAGTGGGATGTGAATGACAGCACTCAAAGACTAAAAAACAGAGTATGGGATGTATCCAGCTGGAAAGTGACTTTAGAATCTTGTGCACAGGAAATGGACAAAGAGATGGAGGCTCTGACTGTGGTGAATTCCTATCTTCTAACTCCTAACACAACTGTTAAAAGGTCTTCATTATTTCATGTCACTTCTTTGTAGTCTGAGTGTTGTGTTTGTGTAAGATAGTTCAAAGAAGAGGCGGAAAGAGCTCTGGCTGCCACAGCCGTGCCTTTGGAAGTCACAGTGGAGAATTTAACCATTCGAGAGGGCCGCCGAGGCACAGAGCTGGTCAGTGACCCAGTGGAGGGGCAGCTGAAGAAGGAAGTGGAGGTAATAGATGGAATGCAGCGAGTTCTCCAGCAGCACATTGACAGGGCCTTTGAGCAGTTGTGGTAAGGTGTTCTGAATATCTGTTCTTCAAACTGTGATGGTAAATTCGAGATTATACAATGAGGTGGCTTCTGTCTATTAACATAAACCATACAGCTATTGTACTGTATGTTCCTAAACAGCATTCTACAGGAGGCCCGTCAGCAGTTGACCAACGACCTCCAAAACAAAATGGAGGCCCTGGACATTGACACCACCTGCTTGTCTCTCACTGAGACATCCCCTGATATGTCCCTGAAGCCCAACCCAAACCGAATACCAATCAGGTTTGATTGAATTAGTCTCTTTGTTATTTGTCCTCATTCTCTGCAATATAAAGTTGCTATTCTTGAAATAATGATTGTAGTGAAAGATTCTTCTGGTTACATCGGCCAAATGAGCATACCATAACGTTGTTGATGTTAGGTTGCTAAATGTAGAGAGCACCCTCCTTGGTTACATGGTTAATCTCTGCACATATCTTTTACAGTTCCACTACCCCCCAGCAGTGGGAGGAGTTTAGCCTCTTTAATGTGACTCGTGCAAGGGAAGACATGCAGATTTCGCTCCAGCTGAGGGAGGACATGAGTCTCTCTAAGGCCCAGGTATTAAACAGCTGTGAAGGAGGCATCAGCATATACTGTCAGCATTTTTGGCCAGACAAGATAACACAAAAACATCTACTCTACCAACATGTATTGTATTACATTTCAATGTTAAATAGTTTGAGAAACACCTTGTGTCTTGCATAAAGTAAAATGTATCATATAATCAATCTCTCATGTCTCATAGCTTTGTGCGGATGTGATAAGAGGAATATTACAGTGGTTCCTTACTCATTGTTCTCAGCTACAGAATGAGCTTGAGGCTCAGCGCCAGGCCACAGAGTTTGCTACACGCAAACGCATTCATCACCTAGAACGTGCCCACAAAGAGATGAAGTGGCAGCTGCAGAACGTGAGTGACGGGAATCCTCTCCGTCTTAAACAGAAGAAAGTGTGTCTACATACATGTGTGTGTGTATATATATATATATATATATATATATATATATATATACAATGTGTGTATGTATGTATGAATATGTGTTGATAATAGAAAAACAAATAATTGTTGATAAAAGATTATTTTTTGTACTAGCATGGCCTTCCCTTCACGCAAGAATATCATCTAATTGTCCCACAACGGATGTCGTCTGATTTGTTGATATAGCAACCACCCAGCCTTTGAAACTAGCTCTGTGGACATTGGGATTTACTATGGCTTAGTCATCAGGGCCTTGTGTCATCATTCTTATGTCAACGGATATTTCTCCAAGTCAGACTGAAGATGAGATCATGGACATGGAGAGGGACATCCGCATGCTAGACGAGGACATTCGTGCCAAGACTGCCCCGCTGAAGTTGGCTCACACCCGGCTAGAAAACCGTACCAAGAGGCCTGGTGTCGATCTCTGTAGGGACGAAGTATGTCTCATTATTTATCACAATAAAATTGATTTAACAAAATAATTATCTTCATTTGCTTCATTCTCTCTCTAGAAATCGACATGTCATTTTTATAAATATAAATATGTAAATGTGTATACATTGGCCTGTTATAATTTGTGTGTTTGTATTTAAGAGGGAGTAGAAAACCTAGAAGCATAGTTTCTGTGTCCCTTGGGGGCAAGTTGAAAGAAGACATTTTACACTGTGCAAAAGGAGAAGTTTCTAATTGTCTACTTGCTGCCTTCAGGTGCAGTATGGGTTGGTAGAGGAGGCAAAGCAGCTAGAGGCCACCATCTTGGCTCTTAGACAGAAACTGTCACAGGCTAAGTGAGTAAAAACCTTGCGTGTACCGTAGCGTGGAAGAAATCCTGTGTCACTTCTCCTACCCACATTCATATCCTCAATGAATTCATGTTTTACCTATGCTTCTCTTGACCTTCTTCTAAAGATGATCTTGATCTGTCATTTTCTCCAACTAACACATCTGTATTACAATGTACATATATAAGAAATGACAACACATAAGAGCCAGCATCCAATAGTCTGAATGACTCCATCAACTTGTGCACTACTACCTTTTTCTGGACCAGGCACTCCCTCCAGGCTCTGATGCTCCACAAGGCCCGCATGGCTGAGGACCTCTCCCGTAAACAGGAGGCCATCAGCCTCGAGCAACGCAGCATGGAGGCCCGTGGGCGTCTCACTGCTCACTCAGACCAGACCTTTGGTGCTGTGGTGCCCCTTACCAACTCCAGTGGGAGACACAATCTGCTGCATCTGTTGACCGCATGAATGTCACCATCCATTTCAATCTTATCAGTGTCCCTTTGGTTTAACATTTGGGCTTATTTCAAATATCTATGTCCATAAAATGTAAGGATTTTTTTTTCTTGTTCTACATGCTCAGACCTTATATTTATATACATTAGGTAGCTGCAGATATTAAATATGGTTTGCAGTGCTCCCAAGTTATTTTTAAGCATATTGTTTGGTATTTAAATTTATCAACAATGTATTTATGTCCAATATACCCCAAATGATAAGAACACTTTACATGTAACCAGAATGAAAAGCATAAATGTCTAGTAATAAAGTATTACATAACTACTCAGTTAGGCAATATAGTATTCTAATTGAAAACAAATTGATTTATTAATTATTAAACATGAATTTTAAACAATATGTTGATTGTATGCCTAGATAGTTTTCCGCTGCATAAAAAAACAGCATCAAATGTGATCGTGTTAATGTGTGTTTAATGTCGCTGCTTTATCGACCATCAACATTAATGACCTTGTTTATCCACCTACCGTACTCCGGTTGTTTGGTCAAGACAGGCTGTTTGGAGCATGCAGATGGAGATGACATGAACTTTGTCTCCTACACACAGTATGACAGATGTAGATAAAGATACAGTAAGGCCAACAGACAGGAAACAACATTCTAGATGGTAAATTGCTTTAAATGCATGTCTCCAAATGGGCTTGTTTTCACATTCGGTATGTTTTTCAAAATAGGACAGGGACAGACGTTTTAACATACTTTTCAGATTGATGATGTGCTGTGTAAAATGAACGTAGAGTATTATGACATATACACACAGAATCCTACTTTAACTGTAGTAGAGTATTATGACATATACACACAGAATCCTACTTTAAACTGTAGTAGAGTATTATGACATATACAC